>JANRGW010017094.1:23683-44976 GCA_024733675.1 Psilopsiagon aymara | reverse complement strand
AGGTATAACACAAACCACTGCTGCTGCCACCAATAATAATAATGACAAGGGAAATAACAAGGGGAGAGAATACAACCACTCACCCCCTGCAGACCGATACCCAGTGTGACCCGAGCACTGATCTAACCCTTCCGGGTAACTGCTCCCAGTTTATATACTGAGCATGATGCGCTGTGATATGGAATACCTCTTTGGTCAGTGTGGGTCAGGTGTCCTGTCTCTGCTTCCTCCCAACTTCCCTTCCTCCCTGGCAGAACATGAGACTCAGAAAGTCCTTGGTCACACTTAACATTACTGAGCAGCAACTAAAACCATTGGTGCTATCAGAGCTGTTCCCAGGATGAAAGACAAAGCCACAGCACTGCACCAGCTACTAAGAAGGAGAAAAATGACTGCTACTGCTGAACCCAGGACAACAGTGAATTCTGTACAGGCTAATGATAGCAGTTTGGCATCACCCCTTCCTGTAAGATAATAACCTTCTGCAAAAGTGAAATTTTTCTAGCATCATGTCATAACCATCCAGTAGGGCAAAGCCAAGGAGTTAAGGGAGAGCTCCCTTGGGCTATGGGACCTATCCTGAGAGAGGGGAAACTGGCTCAGGTATCAGATTATTTTCAGATTTCTGCACCTGAATCATCTTTAAACACACACTACAAATCAGGAACAATGTAGGATAATGCAAGAAGTTTACCCAAATTCCCCTTTTTCAGATAAGTCCTCCACTTGATTTTGTATTTGTTGCTGGTGAGGATTATTTCAGGACTTATTTTAAAATAGTGTTTCCTTTTTGAGAGTGTGGGTTATCTGAGGTTGGTTTCATATAGAATTAGTTCAATCGACAAATTCATTTCTTCTACTCTTTTTCTCACTAGTTTCCTCTTAGAACACCTACCTGTTCCTTTGGATGCTTAAAAAAAAAAATAAATTAAAAAGACAAAGAATTCCATATTTTCACTATTTTCCCGTCTGATCAGACTGTCCTGTAAGACTTGGTAAAGGGAAAAAAATGCTATTTTTGTTTCTATTTTAAAAGTATTTAGAGTTATTTAGTTAGTGTGAGGATGAGAAATATCCTCAAGAGTATCCCTCTCCTAGTTGGATATAAATATTCAAGAAATGGATCCTGGGCCAGATCCCCAGCATGAATTCGAAAGGACTCTGTTAATGCAGACTAGGTAAGGATTTGGCACAGACAAATATGAGTACACAAGTGCCACAGCTCACTGGGTGTTATTACAAAAAGTCTGCCTCTTGCTGGCACTGACTTTCAAAACCAAGCTGTGCTTAGCACCTCTGAGTTTATGAAGATCACACAGCAGCCTACATGCTATCAAAGCTTCAGGAACAAATAAATAAGCAGCTTATCTCTCAAGGTCTTTCCCCCTGATTTTATTATAAGTGACAATAGAACCGAAGTTGTAAAGCTGTATAAGATCTTCAGCCCAAATATGTGCTGTGTATTTTTTTACATTGTCTGAATCTGCTGTTGGATGTTTTTTCCTTAAATTGTAATATTAGGGCTTTTTAGATCTGTCAGAGCTTTGAAATTAATTCTTACTGTTGTTCTACAAAAGACAAGCAATATTTTTCACACATCTGCTTCAGGAGAAATGATCTCCATTGGCATGCACATGTTTTAAAAAAAAGAAATGACAGTTTTATGGATCTCTTTTTGTGTTATAGTCTTTGTAGAGAGCTATCTATGTCTACACGGAGAAAATTTGGGGAAGCTCCATTGTATTTTAGCCTTTGAAGCTGATACCCTGAATGAGTGAAAACCAAGTAATATCAGTCATCCTTTGAGAAACATAATGAAAATCTTAAGGCAGGGATTTGCCCGCTGTTGCTGTTAGATGTGTAAAATTTCACACAGCTAAGATGACAACAAACAAGGTTTCTTAACTACTTTTCTACTGTTGCTCTTCATCAGCTGTGAAACAATAACAGTCATAGTTTTACTCTAATTCTCCCACTCCGGCAAAATCCATCTGTAAAACTGACGGAGATGACTGAGCAGAAACAACAGGCAGCCAGGCCATTTCAGCAGGAGGGAATCATTATAAATATGAATCACACAAAGTAATATTAGCAAAAAGGCTACCTTGCCCTGGGTTTTAATTCCACTATCAAGTATCCTAGAGTCCTCTCTTTCAGCAGCCAGAACTTCTGGAAATTCTCTTTGTGAACACTGGAATAGGTTGTGCCTTTGCCTCCTGCTAAACAGTGTCGGAAACTCCCAATGTAGATTCAGAAAAGGCACATGGCTGGAATGGATTGTATTGAAAAATAATTTTTTCCTGTTTAATTCATTAGTGTTCTGTGTTTAGATGTGAGAGGGGAAGTTGATGGGTTGTATTAGTGATGTGCTTTGGCCATAATTAGGCGTGAGCCAATATGCCTTTTTATTTTTTCTTTTGAATTCCTGCTGACCTATGTCATCTTTTACCCTTCCATAACACAAGCATGTTTGGTAGCTTTACCCTGTGCAGGGGCTGCTCGTGCTCCAGCAGCATCCATTGGGCTGCTGTAGTGGGAGGTCTCGAAGGAGCCCCTGCTGTCAGGCTGTTCCCTACTTCTTAGCTCAGCACATAATCAAATGGTGCGTAGCCACAGACTGACTGCGTGCCATATATTTTCTCCTGCCATGTCATTACTCATTAGTGTCTGAAATTGCTGCTGCTGGCTTCTACAAATGAATGCAAGATCCCTAGGTGAGTTAAAATAAATAAAGCCTCTTACTGCCCCCCTAATAGACTATTGCCTGCCACCTGAGGAGGGAAGGAATTCGTCATTACCTCAGGCAGATAAGAGGAGCTACAGTTACTCACCTGAAGTAGGCCACTTATCGTCCTATCCCTGGGCTGAGTCAAATCTTACATATGTTCACCAGATGGTCAATTCCCATAATTACTATTCTGCAGGCTACAAGAACATGAGGAGACTGAAGAGCTACTCATCCTGTATGTGCTCCTCTCCACCAAATCTACTCACATGTGAATTGAAATACATTAGAGAAGAGTGGTACCTAAAACTTCTAAATATAGTAGCCCAATAATGTATTATTAGTCTTATTGCCAAGAATTGTATTCATTCTGTCTGAGCATCTTGAAGAGGACAGCATAATTCCTAAACAAAATCAACTACATTGCTGATTGTTAGGGCTGTCTCGCCAAAATACAGTTAACAAGGATTTTCTCCCTTCTCCTATCACTCTACAACTGACCAATCCATAAATTCTTGACCCTTTTTTTCTAATTTTAAAATGTACTTTATAATGCCACACTGTTCAGTTTGTCTCAAATTACAGATTTAAGAAAAAGTAACAATATAGAATCATAGAATGATTCAAACTTTTAGATGAAACCTCTATATAACCTTAAGTGTCAATACTGGGGCTAGTAGTCTTCAGCGCCTTCATTAGTGACCTGGGTGATGAGATAAAACTCAGCCCCAGCAAACTTACAGAGAACACCAAGTGAGGGCTTGGAATTAATATCCCCTACAGCAGAGCTTCAGTTGAGTTAAACTGAGGGAATGGGAGACTGGGCTGACAGAAACCTCAAAATTTTTAATGTTTCTGCACTTGAGGAGAAGTAACTTAAGTGTATCGGTATGAATTGGAAACTAACTGAATGCATAACAGACCTAGGAATACGATGGATAACAACAGCGTGAGATCATAAATAATGTAAACTGCACCCTTGACCACATTAGGAGAAGCATGGATAGTGGATGGAGATTATTATCTCTATATACCTGGCACAGGCTAGGCAACACATGGAGTACGGTACCCAGTTTTGGACTACCCTTGTGTAAGAAGGATGTTGAGAAAGAAGAGATGATCCAGCAGAGGACTTGCAAGAAGCAAAGGGCCTGTTGTATTTGCCATAAGATGGCAGGTTGAGGGGGCTGAGCTTGTTTAGTTTGGTGAAGAGTAGACTGAGCGGAAGTGGCAGTATCCTACAACTAGGAAGAGACAAGAGAGTCAAACTCCTCTTTGTAATTAGGTTAAAGAAGAGGCTCTTGGTTGAAATGTTTTCACTAGGAGGATGCCAAAGTGCTGGTTATCTAGAGATGAGGGCAATTTCCATTTGTGTAGGTCTTAGAAACTTGGCTTGTTCTGGTGTTGCTGGTATGTCTGCTTGAGACAGAATATTGGATTACATGATTAGCTGGAGGCCCTTCTCTGTGACTCTGGTTGAATTTTAACTCACAGCTATAATCTGTCAGACTACTTCTCATCTACATCCTGTGTTTTGTGAGAAGCTGTGGGTTCTGGTTCATGCATCCAAAAGTCCTCATATAGACTAGCAAACCTAAGCACTTCTGTCATAAGAAACTTAAGGGAGAAACTTATCTGTAAACTTAAAGCATTGAAAAAGTCCTGTCTTATGGATACTAAGTATTTTGCTTCTGTGCCTTGTATCTCACATTGGTGTCAACATCATCATACTTGTTTCCTTTGGGTAGGCTGGTGCCCGGATTTATCATTCTTAGTGATGAAAAGAGTTCTCCGTATTAACACTTTATTATTTGAATGTGTAGTTAAAATATTGAAAGGTTTCATGCTGTTGTGAAGAAATGCCAGGGAATTGTTTGAAATCTTAGGAAATTTCTTACTGCTGCTTATTAAACCTTCACATTGAAAGATTAAGGAACATAGACTCAGAGAATTGCTCAGTTTTTCTCTGCAGCTACGTCTCAAACATTGGAACTTTCAGCATTTCCAGCTGCAGATCTTTTGCTTTTGGAAGTTCTTTGAGTACAATTTTTAAAGCTGTCTGATATTTTCTTTTGCTGTGCCAACTGTTGAAAAGCAGTCTGGCCTCGTAAACATGCCAGTACAAGTGAAAGAGTGCTATAGTGTTAGTCTCATGGGATCTCACAGTAAAAGGGATGGAAAACTCATCCTCAAGATTCAGCAATCAGAAAATGTGCAACCACATGGAATTTTATAGCTCTGAGTACTTGCAGTGATTTTACTATGTACTTAACTTTTGATGCAGAGATATTAAAACCACCTTGTACAGGTGTGGCAATACCTCACTTTCCTGGAAGATAATAAATATCATGTTAATCAGTGGTCAGTCACTTGGTGATATGGCAGAGCCACACTGTTCTGACAAATGGCTTTAAACAAGTTCAATGCTATAATTACAGAAAAGGTTACATTGTTCTACAATTATCCTTTTAATCAATCTTGCAGGATAATCATCCTGCCGAAAAATCTGTTTCTCAATACCAATTTCATTATCTAGGTGATTCTCATCACTAATCATTAGAGTGTGATTCACTATATTCTTAACAACTCCTGTTTTAACTTTAAATGGGTGATTAGACTCAATATACAGGATATTACCTGCACTATCGTCTTTATAATACATTCTCCTTTCCAACTGTCAGACCATATCTCCACTAATAAATGTAAAAAAGCATTTCTTATTAACATCTTTTCCATAGTAAATCATATTCAAATGAACATTGTTAATGAAAGAGAAGGATAGAGAACAGTTCTTTTCCTCATGTTCCATCTTTCCAAACATTGCATGAGAAGGCATAGGGTAAAACCACGAACCTTCAGGCTGAAAGGTCAATGTATCTGAAGTAACTAGTATGAAAGCAATGGTTAATCTTAACTTTTGAACTTGCACAAGTTCTTCAGATATTCCATCAAAGCAAGACAAAAAATGCTTTCTAGGCTAAGCTTTTACATCAGTTTCCAATGGACCCTATGTAGTGATGTAGAAAGGGATTACAACTTTCATTTAATGAAAACCCAGTCTGAATTTTTTGGGAGAATGGGTTTTTTTCCTCTTTAAAAACCCAGCATATTTAAATTAGCATATAAACATCAGTAAAAAGTGCCAGTGGAGTACTTTTTGTTATGCTGATTTTCAAGAGCTTCAGGAAAAGTAGCTACAATGAGTGTGTTTAGAAATATTGTTTAATTATGAAGTTCCAGTTTCCTGGTAAACTTCCCAGTTCTAATGGCTTTATGCAGACAAAAGTTCAGTCCTGTACAGAACCTGTTTAACTCTGACCGTGACAAGGCCCCTGTTGTGAAGCTAAACTGACTTTGGGGATGATTGCTTCTTGACACTTTTCCTGCTACTTTTCTGTGTAGATTTATGTACTATACATTTTCATTGAGCATTTAACCCTGAATCTTTATATGAGCCAGCCATAAAGCACATGCCTATCATCCAGGAAATGCTTGGAACACTTTTCCTAGACAGGAGTTATTTTAAAATGAAGATTTAATTGTAGTGAATTTCTAATATCCTGGGAAATAATTTCTGCCAGCTGTAAAAAGAAATTTAATTAATCTATAGTTATCAAGTATTAATTTTCATATTCACTTGAAATAATTCATTAGTATGCTTGGAAAATCCTCTTCTGTTTTGTTTCTGGGTTTTGGTGTTTGTTTTTTTTTTTTTTGCGCTGCATAATCAAATCTTACAGATGTTGATTGGCAGAAGTTTTTTTAATATACTTGCTACCTGTGAGAATAAACAACGAGTGTAAGTTTTCATTTAAAGCTGGACTCTGCCCAGTTGCTAATAACATACAAAGGTTTTTGGAGAAAGAAAAAAACGCTCTGTCACAATGACTTATACAAGCTTAAGCAGCAGATTTCCTAAACCAAGACTTATCACTTCAGGGTTATTTCCATGTGACCTGTGGAGGATGCCCATGAATAGCAGAAGAAGACATGCAGTTTTCTCTGCTGTAGGGCTGAGCCTCTCAGTGCAAGACTAGAAGGCAGTCCTGGGTGTTATGAAGTAATCATTAAGTTACACGCTTGTCATTTCTTGTACATTCACTCAGAACTAATGCACATCACTTTTTCCAATTATAATCATTCCACCATTTAACAAGCACAAAAGGCCTTAGATTCCAATTTGCCACTGATGCTTCACTCTCACTTGCTTATTTCTTGGCATTTAGGTCAGGCTAGGTTGTGCACAGCTGCAATAATGGGGTATATTCACCCTTCATACAGCAAACGTACAAACGATGAAGGCTAGAACAGCTGGTCTCACAATGTGAAAGCAGATCATTTCCACTGGTACGGTAATTTCTCTATTCATACTTTTCCACTCAGTTATTATAAATATGTTTTATTTTTTGATTTGTTTATTGCCAAAGCCAAACAGAAATCACACGATGATATAGCAGATAAAGTCCATGCCACACTTCCTTGCTGGCTAAATCAGAGTTTCTCTAGTAAGCATGTCACATTAGATTTTCAAAACTCTCCACAGCTAAAAGTGAACACACACCCCCTAACAAAATATGAGGCTGGAAAAATACCCACAAAAACAAAACACTAAATCACAGCTGTTGAAATCCGAAGTCTTTAATCTTAGTTAGCCTCTCACTAATGGCAACTAACTAGAATGTGGAATCAACCAGACAATGTGTTAATAAACATGCTTTCTTTTTTTAAACACAGTAGCCAAGAATTACAAGTCTAGCACAGCATGTAAAATACTTTTTCTTTTCACTCTGCTGAAAATTATCTACTTCTTCTGGAGTGATTTACAGATTCTGAGCTCATATGTGCTTATTTCTGTCAGAGTGTTCAGTAGGAAATGGAAGCAGGGATGTCGGCTGCTCTTTTCCCCCAGTATAGTACTGCCTTTGCCTCCCTATATGCAGGTATTGGAGGATTCCAGAGCAAGTAGCAAATTTGCTGTTGGTGGAGTAGCCAGTGTTAGCCCAGTGATGAACCAGGGCTTGAAGCTGCTGTTCGTAAGGAATGATGCTGTCTGCCTTCCCATTCACAAATTTTAGGGAAACAAGAGCATGGCAAACTCCTTCAAGACTCTTGAAGTTATGTTGCTGTTGTCGGATCCCCCTTTCCCATGCTGGGCAGACTTGTGGTTCTAATTTTGTCCTGCATTAAAAAGATCAATTCCATATATCACTTATTTGTATGGCAGTGATAAATGTAAGTGCAAAACATAAGGTAACACAGCACCAAAATGAAATTGATGGCTACTTGCAGCAGCAAAGTGCATTTACTATTTCTGCTCTAGTATGTGTCAGGGCATGGACCAGTTTCATGACGTTTCAAACAGTTTTCATAGAACAAACTGGTTTTGTCCATGGAGTCAGCGGTGGCATCAGAACAGCTACAGCTGTTCAGTGCAATTGGGATCCCTCGCCAAAGCATCCCACTGGGTACAATCTTTTTTCAAATCTGGCTCTGCTGGCAGCAGGGTACAGAGCAATTGTGCAGAATGCCAAGTTCTTAGAAATCTGCTTTTTCATCACATTTGGGTTATGTAACAGCACTTCTAGTCAACGTAGAAGCTGTGTATTGTTCCTGTCTGACAGTGACAAGTGTTTTCAGGAAGGGCACCAGCTACTGTTTTGGGGCTATTTTTACAAAAAGAAAGTAAATAAAGTAATATTTTTTTTTTTTTAATTAAACCTGACATTATCTCTTTAAATATTACATGAAAGAAAGTACTAAATTAAAATTTAAATTTTCTTACAGCTCCAGTTAAGTGAGTCTGCACTGATTTTTCCCAATAGAACTCTAAGATTTCTGTGATTGCTGTTCTGGAACGGTAATTAAAGAGGATATGCTGCTTCAAAACTGCATGCCTCAGATGCACAAGATATCATTCTCTGAAAACTCCCCTCTACCAAGTTTCTATTCTCCTAAGGTCTTAGTGGAATCTCTTAAATGAAGCTGTTTCTCTACTCAGGAAGACATGTAGTGACCTAATATAATTCAGAAATATGCATTGTATCTTCCATTTTTGGTAGCATTGCTCCTATTTATTTACACTCTGTTTTGTGATATCCTTTCACAGTTTTCTTTCTCAGACCTAGGAGGCTCTGAAAAAGATACTTGGATGAACTATATAGTGAACAAACTTTTTTCTCAGACTTAATTTTAAGACATAATTGAGTTGTTATCCGCACAGCATTTTCCTCCCCGATTGCAAAAAATGCCAGTCTGTCTCTGTAGATAATAAATGATGGAGATGCAAACTCTGTAATGGAATTTCACATGTACCTCACACAGTCTGAAAGATGAGAAACCTCTAGATAGTATGTGATTGCTTCACATGCAGTGCTGCATGCTCCCCTAAGCTTTGCTGCTCTCAAGTACAAGGCCACAAAAGTGTGATTTGTTTTTTATCTCCTGTATGAATTGCCAATAAAATAGGTTTTAATTCAACTTGCAATTAATGCTGAGACAATATAAGGAAATACTGCAAAAAGAGTGAGGCTTGAGTCCCCCCTCCCTTTTTACCCCTCTCTGCTGCTATAAGAGCATTCCCTGATAGAATCTTTGTATTTACTGCTACATATGAGAGATTTGGGTACCTAAATCCCACTGAATTCAAGATACTAAATATTATTCAATGCTGCTTTTCATTAACATGTTTAATAATTATGATCCTGGTAATGTTTCTTCTCACTCTCTGTGACACAAATTTTATTCTGTTATAATATTTGGGATTTGTAATGACATTTTTCTCTTTCAAGAGAATTTCTATTGCACAGATATTTTCTCACACAAGAATATCTTTGCATTGTTTTTTGATAAATAAATAGAAATGTCTTGTTTTTCCTTTAGTACTTCTAATTATGCTTTACTTTTAATTCTTTTTATTAAAAACTAATATGAGGAAATAATTTTACAATTGTAGTCCTGTAATATTTTTATGGTAGTTTTTGCAGTATATCAAAGAATCACTTTTTTTAAAATATAAATTTCTGAAGCCTTGTTAGTATGTATTTTGTGAGAGTTCATTATCTGTTTTGGTATTTATGTTTTAATACTTTGCATTTTCATTCACATCTTAAAAGGCTTCCTAAAATTTAATTGCAAGTTAGGAGAAAACTGAAAGTAGATAAAATCACAATTATTTTAATTAATTCTATATTATAGATGGAATAGCTATGTAATAATTGACTCCCTACCTGTTTTGATATTGCTATTTGTACTATTCCTGTGAGGAGGAAGCCTATGGACCAGGATATGTACTAAGTTTCCTCAGACAAATAGGTCATATTATCACTCAAATCAGTATCCAGAATTTCAATTTGTCCAGTGAAAATTAGACTGAGTTCAACAACATGAATTTGGGCCTCATGTAAATTCCATATATTTAGGGTATGAAGTGATACATTGCAGCTTATATTTAGTTAAATAAGGAGTTCTCTGTATGTAGTTTGTTCAGGAGGTCATGGATTACGTCCTCTTATTAAGAAAAGACCTATAGAATTTTTCATTTTTATGAAGGGTCAGAATCTTGGATTTAGGTGCTGTGACAGTGCATTCAAGCAACCCTCTTCTGCTGGATGCTGATTCATACTAACTCTGAAGACAAAACATTGTATACTTTCTTACCAACACCACTTTTCTGAGAGGCCTTTCTTTGGAGATTTCTGATCATGTATTTTCTTGGTCTGATGTGGCTCTTTTAGTGAGCTAACTGTGAACAGCACAGAATACTTTTATTTAAGATCACAGACACATTCCATTTCTTAACATCTCTCAGCAATTGGTAATGAACAAATTGATTCAGGTAAATATCTTCATCAGTAAAACTTCCAGAGACTTAAACAAGAACATGACTTTTGAAAAGTCTGGGAAGTCTTTAAAATGTTCATACACCTCCAATAGGGTGCCCAAGAATCAAAATTCTAAAATATAATAATAAAATAATACCATATCTTCACCAAAAACAGACAGAGGGAATTCTTTCCTTATAAAATGGCTAAATTAGAGTTCTCATCCTTCAGATGCTCAGAGGAGAGATTTTTCACATGGTGAACTAATCCCATTGAATCCAGTTAGAGGACTCACTGGCTGTTCCTGACGACAGAATCTGTATTTGTAGTCTTCCTGGATACTTTGCTATATTATCAAAAATAGTATTTGTACAGTTTTGAAATAGTATTATTTTGGGGTTTATTTTCAATTAGACTTTCTAATTAGATTTACTGTGCAGTTACAGAATTATTAATCTGAAAGAAACTTCACAAGTTTTGGTGATTTACTATATACTTTCTTTCCTGAGCATATCTGTACATCAACTTAAGCATTTGCTCACATGTTCTTAGGCAGCTTCTTTAAACTTGACCATGGAAAAGTAAAAGCACAGCAATGTCATATTGTCCGTGATCTTCACTTAAATTCTGACTGCTTCTAATGTGCTTCCAATTGGTTGATGTTAATAATTGACAAAATAAAATGCTATTTTAGGCTGTGGAATATTCATTCTTCCTTCAAACTCTTTTGATTGTTCCTGGCAGTGAGCAGTTATTTCTCCCAGCAATGTTGCGAAGTGTTGTTTTGCTCCTTTTCCGGCAGCCTGGGTGAGGAAATTTCTGGAAATCATTTTTCCTGTCATTGTTTTGAATGAGCTAGAGGTAGAACTTGGAGAGTGTTAGGAAGACAGGGAAGCATGAAAATCACTGCAAACACTTCTGGAGTTGCTGCTGTCATACAAAGTGAGCGAGGACCTTTCCCAAAGTAAAGACAGGGACGCAAAACCTGCAAGAGGTTCACTGACTTATGACACTCTGGTATTTATTCTTTAAGCAACCAGTCAACTGAATTCTCCACTGAACCTTCAAATCTGGAAAGCTTCTCTTATCATTTGTTGAGATGCCACTTTCCTGGATGAACGCCCATAGCCATATGGCATTGAATTAACACAGATTTTCACTGAATTAACACAGATTTTCAAATTTCATATGTTCTGATACCAGCACTGTTAGCAAAGTGGAAAGTGCAAGTGTTTAACATACAAAATTCTTAGAGGATTTGTTTCAGCAATAAATGCTGATTCTTAAACAAAACAAGCAGCTATTATTTGGTTTCATCACTCTAGATTCCTTAATATGTCTGCTGTCACATAATAGAAGGCAACTATCTCTGTGTTGCTGGGCTACTTATTTAGGTCAGATCTGGAGAGACCTCAGGAGGTTGTCTAGTCCAACCTCAAAGTAGGAGCAACCCTGGCTGTGAGGCTTCAGTCAGTTGGGCTGTGAAACTCCTCAAGGACTGAAATTCCAGAGTGTCTCTAAGAAACCTGTTTCAGTCCCTAATTATCCTTTTAATGATTTTTCTTTTCATTATGTCTGGTCTCCTGATTTAATCTGTGACCCTTGATTCTCATTCTTTCTCCTCACCCTCAATGAGGACCCACTGGAGCCCCAGTAACTTCTCCACTGGCTGTGAGGTCCTCCTGAAAACACCTTCTCTCTAGGCTGAACAAGCCCTGGCCCTTAAGCCTGCCCTCACAGGCCATGAGCTCTGACTCCTTGCCTGTGTTGGTGGCCACTACTGGACCACTCAAATTCTCGAACATCTTTTAGTACCAGAGAGCCAAAGCTGGATGGGCTGCTCAGATGTGCCCTAATGAGTACCTAGAAAAGGAAGGAATCACTGTCCTTGACCTACTAGTCCATCCTCCTGCTTGCTTAGGAAAAGAAAAAGACATAATTTCAGCTCATTGAAATTACTAAGGTTATTAAAGACTGGTGTTTCAGAGCCCTGATTTAGCCATGTGAGTTATTTGAGCAAAAAACTGGATGCTTGAAAGAATCTGTTAATGCAACTGAAAAATTTTTCCATGACCTTATCTGGTTTTAAGTCTTGTCCTACCATTTTTGTAGGAATTTCTGTTTATATTAGCTGGATTACATGGACCAACAGATGCATTGCTTAGGAAACAGCTTTACTTTTCTTAAATGTATGATGGTACATTGTATTGTTATCAAGTGATTGTTACATCTTTTGGTGAGATATATGTTTGTTGTGTATTGTAATATCAGCTTAAAGGTGTCACTTCCATTGAGAAACAATTATCTGCAGGTAACTCACATTTTCTTGTTATCTCTATGACAAGAATCCAGCAGCAAATCTCTGGTTACTGGAACATGATCTTGTGTTTCTTAACAAATTGTGCCTCTGTGCTGCACTATGCCTTTACAGTTTTAAATAAGATCCTGACATCTGTGTCATTGTGCTGTGCTGTGTCTTCATAGGAAATTCTTTTTTTCTTAATTTAAAGGCACTATTTTTCATCAAATGACAAGCATACATTATGGCTCTCCATTTTAACCAAGATACTAAAGGCTATTTCAATTTGACTACAGTAGTTTTCTGCCAAATGGCTACTCTAAGTTATATTGTGCACATTACCCACCAGAAAGCACAGAGTTGATGAGAGTGTGCTGTCAACTACACCACACATCGTATGGAGGTTATTTGATTTGAAATTGGATTCTAGCCTTCCTTGATCTGTTGTATAAATGGAGACGCTTGTGTTGAGGAAATTCTTGTGAAGTTTATGAAGAATGTGGTGTGCTTCCCCACCCCCACTTGCATATGGCTTTTGCTTTGCTAAGACTTCAGTTCTAGGTTTGATAAATGCTCAGAGTTAAAGTATAAGATTTTTTTTTAAATATAAAGAAAACTTCCAAAAATTATTCATTATGTGGATTTCTGCTCTGATATTAGTCAGGTGTAGGTTGTACACTTTTGTAGCAAGGTGCCTTTTTGACCCTTCTTTAAACATTTAAGACTTAGTTCAGTAGTTCATTCAGTTGATGAGACATGTTTCTTAAGTACAGTGCCTTCAAAAGTACTCTAAATATATAATGCTCTCTGAGAGATGTGTCAGTCATTGTCAAGATGAAAATAGCTTAAATGCTAAGTTCCTTGTAAACTGTGTCCTTGTCTTAGGGGTCTATTCATAAAGCAGTGGTTTACTGTATGTGTGACACTTAAAAATGCTTGAAAAATAAATGGAGGCACACGGTTTCATTGCAGGGCAGATGGAACTGTAGATATTATGATTCGGGGAGAGGAGGGGGAAGAACTTGCTGTGCAACATGCATGCATATCACCAGCATGTGCATGGCCCTAAGGGCAACACAGAGAACTTCACAGAAAACATATTAAATGGGCATGGGGGAAGCATCCTTTGACCTACATAAAAGAGCCTTTGTGTAGATCTCATGAGCAAAAGTTCTTATTTTCGAGCAGATAAAGATGTGCAGCTTCTTTGGAATCAAAGGTAGATTGGCAACACTTTTCAGGAAATGGCAAAATCGTTATAAATGTGTTTGGTATTCACTGTCAAACATTCATCATTGTAAAAGGTTTTGGCATCAAAGAGGTTGTAATATGTGATCCCACATGAATCCTGTCGTAATTTACTATTAATTGATGTTCATCTGTTGGAAAGTGCTGCTACTAACTTAAAAGAAGGCAGAATGAAGAAGGAAAACACAGTGCCCTGACAAGTCCTTTGCAGCCTGGCTGTGTGATGGATTCAGAGATAACTGTGAAGTGATTAGCTCAAGACTCTGAATTTGCCAAGGAATGGGGAGCACTGTGCAGGCAGGTAGGGGGGAATGTCTTGAAAAACTTGGCATGTTGGGTCAAATTATCTGTATCATTCAGAGCATGTATGAAGTTCTTTTGTGAGCTATCATAACACATCCATCTTCTGACAATGGGCTGAAATTTGGCTCTACACACAAAGGGTATTGAGAAATGTGCCAAGTAGTATGATCTGAATTTGAATTTATTTTGAGGATTAGAGAGTTCTCACCAATAGAAAGCACCTGTTAAATGTATTGTTTTGACAGAAAAATCAGAGGCAGTAGGACATGAATAAAATTTTTTATTCCCAAATATTTTCTGTCTATGATGCAAGTAGTCTTAATCTCTACTGTGCTGCTGTATTAAAATGCATTCGTTAGATGTGGTAGAATTAGCAGGAATTACACTCCAGTTTTGTCTATAATGTTTCCCTGCTGTGCATGGCTTGTTTTCCTGCTTGTTTTGCTGTGCTGGCTGAATTTTTTTATATCCTACACAAAACTGAGACTTTCCAGTTAGCTTCCATGATAACGAGATGGAAATAATTCTTGAGTGGGGAAGCTTGTTAAAAGATTTCTCAAAATGATATAATGCAATAAGCAATTGCTCACTTATGTATTTCACTTACTCTGCTACCTAATGAGAATTTTTCACTCTTGAGGTTTTTTCCCTGATTTGCAAATACCTGTTTGAAAAATTCACGCACTTTCCTCTCAGTATCCTGCTCCTTATTATTATAATTTTATAAGAGTAGTATCTCTAGGCCATGAACTAAAAGTTAAACACTTTACAAATGTATAACAAAGACTGTCACTGCACAGGAAAACCTACAGTGTAAGTCTAAGGTTTACACTTGTACACAAAGGATGGATAAAGCAGGGATAATATGAGGGTTCAGTGAGAGTGTACTCACCATCATGAAAAACAGTGGTCAAGGCAGTGCAGCTGCTTAGCATCAGACATTACAGCAGGAGAGAGCTGTAGGACAGGGAACTGGAGTGGGTCTCACAGCTTTGGGAAAATCCCAAGAAGCCCCCCACCTCCTCCTTTTCTCACTGTAGATTGTTTTTACACTGTTTTAATATCCACTTATAGTGCAATTTAAACCAAGAACTGAGTTCTGGTTAAACAGCGAACCCCGAGCACAGTTATAATTTGACCCAAAGCGTAATATAGGGTAGATTTTCACCCTGGCTGCTGGGTAGGACTTGAAAGCAGCCCCTGGAAAGAAGCAGACACCTCAAGCTTTGTGTTGTATGCTGTCTCCCATCACTTTCCAGGTGAAAAGGCCTAACTAATCCTGCATTCTCATTTTGAACTTAACAGCTCTTGATACTGCAGAGGTGATTTTAATTGAAAGAAAAGGTGGACGAGGTTGAGAATGTGGATATGGGTTTTGTTGTTTTGAGTCATACATTGGCTTCTTGGATCACTAAACAGAAAACAGTGTTGACATCAGACATTTTATGTGCAACTGCTGCTGAATTGCCTGATGATTTAGTGAAACAAGGAACATTGGCAAATATGGCAGCAGATACGTGGTGGTAGCAGCAAAGCTGTCTCTTGCTTGAGCTCCAGATGCAGTTCCAGAACATGCACAATCTGGGAGACAGCTAGCTCTGTAATGGAAGCAATGGCCAATATCTCCCTTGTTGTGATCTTGCCTTTTTCATTATAGTGTCATGTTTTATATGGCACTGGGCTATTCAGAGGAGAAGATGAGACTTCAGTGAGCTATAATGCACACAAAAAAGTGTGACAAATTGCAATGACAAGGTTGCATTTGTACTACAAAGTACAGTCAGTTATGATATGATGTAGTGGAATGAAATAATCCTTTCTTGGACAATGCTGGCTGTGGTGTGTTGCATGCTGCCACAACAGTTAGTGCTACAAATACAGCTCACCACCGGAAAATTATTTTACAGAGAATCTGAGCACCTCTTCTCTAATGAATGCATATGTAATATAAGATACCAGTTAATAATGCTGCTGATGCATTGGGAAACTGAATATTCACCTACATTGCATATTGGATCTGAAAAGATTTGAAATATAGTCCTTTGTTCACTTTGCACTGCCAAAAGGCTGTCAAAAAACCTGTGTCACGAAATAGGCATGTTGTCTGGTTTGTACTGTGTGAATATGTATTACTAACTGGTCTTGCTGCTTTGGCTATCACCTGCTCAAATAATCTGTTTTTTTAGTGTCCTAGTGCTTGCTACAGAGATGTAAGCTCCTTTATTTGTTTGCATCTGGATATTTGTGAGACTAAAAGAAGTTCAAGTTGGAATTGAACTCTGCTATTGAATAATGTCTGTCTAAACATGGTAAGCACTTCTGAAGATGAAGTAATTGTTAGTTTATGTGCTTTTGTTTTACTACCAAGATTTTAAGGATCTTCACAGTTGCTTAAGAGTGTAGCGTAGTATTAGAATATCTTCCAGTAGTTTCTCTTTGTTTTCTTTCTTCATTTCTCTTTCTCCCCTTTGCTCTTCCTCTTTTCAGGGGAAGGAGCTTTGTCTGATGAATTAAAAGTTTTGCACTCAAAACGAAAAAAAATTGATAGGAAGAATAATTCTTCTAAATTCATCTACTGTTAAGAATGTCTGGGTTAGCCTTGGCTGCTATTTCAAACAATGTATGAAGACAAAAAAACCCCTCCCAACAATCCAAACTTGCAAAGAAAGCAGTCTTCCTTTCTCTTTCACTGAATTGTGTTCAAAACTTAACTTAAATTCAGTGGAAGAATATGTGAAAGGTACTTACATACATTATGTTATTTCTTTGAAGGTTTATATCACCTTAACCAGCCTCCTTTGTTGATGAAACAATGAAGTCTTTAGGTATAAATATGGTGATAGTTCCTTTCATTGCCTAAGAAGCTGAAGTAAAATCAAGTGACACATCACTGGTAGTTTTCTAGACTAAGTAACTCAGATTCAGAAAACTTATCTTCATGCAAGTCACCGAATATCCTCTGGTTTACTAGAAGGATTTATTTACCTGAGAACAGATTATGAATTTTTTTGTGAGTGTTGAAAAATCTTCCAATTTCATTTTCTGATATGCAAATTGCATATTATCTAACTTACTCAGAGATAAGATGCATCTGAATATACACATTCTTTTATATTGACGTGTAATGATGGAGGAAAGGCCCAGACATGCCCCAGATTGTAGTCTAAATTAGGTGAACTGAAGAAAGGAAATGTTGTCAATAGAACATTTATCGAAATCATGCCTCTGAAGATTAACTTATCCCCATAAAATTTACAAGGAAAATTTGAGAAGGACTTAAAGCTAATATGATCCCTCTCTTCCTGCCCTCTGTCCTCTTCTCCCGTGCTTCACTTGGTTCCCTTTTCACTGAAGATTCTGTAGGTTTATCTCTCCCTTTTCTTTTTTTTTAAACACTGCTGTAATATTTTTGAAACTGGTTTTAAAGAAGAAATCTCTGCAGTGCAATTGCAGTTTTTAACAACTGCTAAACTCTTTGTAGTAGATCTCCACTGATGTAGAACTAAAATCTGGAAGTAATCAACAACCACTGAACATCAGAAATTCTTCAAAAAACATTTAAACGCAGCTGGAGTCTGCTAGTAGTTGGGATAGGATTCAGGTACCTAATCCCTTGAGGTTAGTTGCCATCCCCCATCTTCCTTGTCTTATATCTGGAACTAAAAAGCCCCAGGGTGTTGATGGTTGTAAAGAAACTGCAGGCATCTGACACCTGCTGGGAGCAATAAATAAAGAACTCTGCCTGCCATTGTCAACTTGTGTCTTCCTCCTCCCTGCTACGCTGCTTTTATTTTGCACCGGGTTTAGGAAGGAGAGATGAGCACTACCTGTTTAGCCATGTAAACAAACCTGATAAGTAACAGAAATCACTGTTGAAAAGCCAGCCGGATTTGACATGCATGCTTGACCTGTAATACAAGCGAGTCTGCTTAAGAAGTAAATAAAATTGTAATTTCACATCAAAGAAATATTGTTGCAATTATGTTAGTGATTGCATGGCTCTGAGAGTGTCTTTGGATCCTTCTTAGTTCACTTTGCAGCATTTCTTTTTTTCTGGATTGTTTCTGTTTTTCTTGTTCTCTCTAGTTGGTCAGGATAATCTCTCTGCTTTGGTTTCTCTCATCTGCTCATACAGTTTGTAAGTAACAAATTAAGGACATCCATCATTTTGCTTTGGGATGAACTTGTGCTTTTGCTATATACAGAAGAAAAAAAAAATGCCTCCCTCTCAACACCACTGCAAAAAATGTTTTCTCTCTCACCTCCTATACATGCAAACAGTGTTATGTGTTTAGGTGAACTGAGAAACTGCTAGTATGGCTGGGAATTGTCTATGCAGGTATTGAGTTTGGCTCCCCTGTACCTAGTCGACAAAGATGTGCAAGTGCCATGGACTGGCCTGAGCTGCTGCAGGGAAGAATAGAACTAATTTTCAATGGTTTTCTGCAGTCCACATTGACCCTCTTACTCGTTTCTGTTGTGGAGGTTATCTTTGAAGAGAAAAAGCAGTGATGGGAAGGCAAGTTACTTTGGGGATTAAACTTTAAAATTAATATATAGTACAGACCTTCGTTAAAAAATATTGCACTCAATTAAATGCAGCAAACAAAAGCTTCTGTTCTTCACCCTTGTCCCTTCCGACCCCTGTAACAATTTTTGTCGTATGTTTAGGGTGATTAAACCAATTTTCTTTTCTTCTTTATCTTTTTTTTTTTTTTTTTAACAAATTGTAAAAAATGTGAAAATCTTGCAGTCAGATGAATTTAAATTTTCCCAGTCAATCTGCAAATCAGGAACTTGAGTTGTGCTCTTCCTTTGTGGCAATCCTCTGCATAAAAGTAAATTTTACTCACTAGATAATAGTACTAAAGAGTAACACTTTGAGAAAGATTTTGTTTGTTTTTTTTGAATGACTCATGCATCTGGTTTGCAGCTGTATATTGCATTTAAGTATCATAAGTATTAACATCTAGAACAGAGTTCTATCCTATCAGTGTTATAGACAAGCATTGTAATAGAGTCAAGAATGTGGAAAACCACAAGAAAAGAGTTAGTCATCAATGAAATTAACCTTATTCACGCTCTTAGCAGTTTGTAGGGCCATAAGACTTTTGATGGGTTGATTAACTTATGGCAGAAAATCGAAGTGGCTTTTGATGTGAAGTGTTATTTTTAAGTCCCTCTTTCTCCAGAAAATAGAGAACTTGCAGCAAAATTTTACCCTAAAAACTGGGGACTCTTTTGCCCTATGTCTGAGTTTAACAGGTTGCAAGTGAGCTTAAAGTAGTGACAGAAGTTGTTTATATTAGTTTGATTTAAAAGTGCAAAAAATATGTTGATCATAACCTTAAATTTGTGTTAGTTTTAATATTCATTGAGATGAAAAGCAAAAGTTTACAATTTTCCATGGGCTGCAGTGCAATTTCACTGTGGTACCTTTGAAGTATGATGTGCATGAACAGATGAGAGAATTAAACCTTTTCCACTGCTCGCCAATGTAGGCAGTATCATCAGCCATTATGTCAGAAGTAATTTAAAATCACTTAAACATTTAAAATAGTCCACAGAAATGATCCTAAAATGGAATTATATGGCTTTAAATGTTCAATTATGATTATGTTTTATTATTTACATTTCAGTAGCTGAGACTATTTTCTGCTCCTTCCTACATGATATTTGCTTAAAGTAATTATACCAACTGAGAACAGTGGCAGATTGAAATTAAATGTTTGGATTAAATATTTTGTCAGCAAACATGCAGCAACTGCTTTACTACTGCTTCTCTTCTTCTCTGCATACTGATTACAAAAAGATTGGCTTTTATCTTGGTATAATTTTAAAATGCCTGGATAAAAACCATTTGATAATGCAGTTTAAAAAATAATCTAGAAGAATCTAGATCTACGTAATAAGGAACATACAATATGAAAATAAATAGGATAAATCTATATGCTTAGTGCCTCACTCTATACTCAGATGGGCTATTTTTATTTTTTTTCCAATTAATCTGGGTTGCAGTTAGGATCAAAATATGATTAACTGAAGTCTTCCACATTGCTGCTGATCTACATATATGAACTTCTTTTGGGGCTTTTCAGAGAACTAGAATTCAGGACACCTACTGCTTTCTAATCCTGAAACATGGGAAAACATTTTGGTTCTGTACTAATAATAAAAAAATCTGTTATCACCTAGCTAACAGGAATTCTCATTAACCTTAACAAGACTTTCATGTGTAGATAAGCAAATATAATATGACTTTTCAACAATAGCAGTTTCAGTGCAAAAACTTCGCAGCAAAACTTCAAACAGATACATCATAGCTTTAGTCCTTATTTCAGCTGTGTTTTACTTTGCTGACCCATAGTTCTCACTCCTGTAAGAGATTCAGGGCATTTTCCTCCCTTCCTCTGACAACCCTTCCACCCCTGCAGCATCTGTGCAGGGAGCGAGGTGCTCCTTAGGCTTTGTGATCCATAGCTGGAATCTCAAACGATTGCTTTCTCCCTCCACCTGGGCCTCTCGCTGCTTCTCTGAAAGAGGCAGGTTTCTGTCCATGACCAGTGCTCACTTTCTCCCAGAGTTCACACCACTTGTTTGCATGGTTATGTCAGCCTATGTCCTTCCATTTCTTCCCTATGACAAATCTTACAGAACTGGATGAGATCATAGAATCATAGAATAGTTAGGGCTGGAAAGGACCTTAGGATCAACTAGTTCCAACCCCCTGCCATGGGCAGCGATACCTCACACTAAACCATGCCACCCAAGGCTATGTCCAACCCATACTTGAACACCGCCAGGGATGGAGCATTCACAAATTCCCTGGGCAACCCATTCCAGTGCCTCACCACCCTTACAGTAAAGAACTTCTTCCTCATATCCAATCTAAACTTCC
>JANRGW010017092.1:0-26835 GCA_024733675.1 Psilopsiagon aymara | reverse complement strand
GCCACAAGTTAAAAACACAGTGCTGCACCAACTACTAAGAAGGAGAAAAATGACTGCTACTGCTGAACCCATGACAAGGGGAGAAAATGTTCAAAATGTTTTCTGATGAGTCTAACTGCTGAGTAGTGGACATGCTAAATTTGAACTCTACTACATAGTGCACGGAATGTGCAATCGCTTTTTATCTAGCTGCCTAGGAAAGGACTTGGAAACTTCCTCTTTACTGCTTCGGTGTGAACATGCATGTCAACTGATTCAGAATTTTCACACAGTGAACTCTAGTCTTGCTGGATTTGTAACTATTGTATAGAACCATAGGATCATAGAATCTCTCAAATTGGAAAGGACCCTTAAAGACTATTGAGTCCAGATCCCTGCTTCTCACAGGAGTACCTAACACTAACCTAACTAAGGACGTTGTCCAGACACTGAGCTCTGACAGGCTCAGTGCTGTGACCACTTCCCTGTGGAGCCTGTTCCAGTGACCCTCTTAGTGAAGAATTGCTTCCCAATGTCCAATCTGAACTTCCTCTGCCACAGCTTCATCTCATTTCCTTGTGTCCTATTGCTGGTCACCAGGGAAAGACAATCAGCACTTCCCCCCTCTGTAGGCCCCTTCAGGAAGTTGTAGACTGTGGAGAGATCACCCCTCAGCCTTCTCTTCTCCAAGCTGAATAAACCAAGTGACCTCAGCCACTTGTTATAAATCTTGCCATCAAGATCTTTCACCATTTTGGTCACTCTCCTCTGAACACACTAATAGTCTGATGTCCTTCTTTGTTCAGCATTTGTATTGAGCACTGAGAGAAGCTGTCTCCAAAAGCTAATGTGGATCATCTGTAATTCAGAAAAACTGGTGAAGGTACATTAAATCAGGAAAAAAAAACAGCTGAATAGATCTGAGAAAGTTGCTCTTTGTATTTGCTCTTGAGCAAATGCTTTTGTTAAGCGTTGAAAGGGTGGAGTTTCTTCACACTAACCCACCTTCCAGTGTAAGCAGCTGTGAAGGGCCAGCCACCGAAGGCAGTGTATAAATTTCCCCTAAACAGAAGATGCAGTTAGAGATTTTTAACGCTAAGTAGTCTTCAAATTTGCAAAATTCCCTTGAGCTAGTATTTGATTGCAGAAGCCCTCATATTAGATTCTCAAATGTTCACCTATAGTTCAAAAGTGTATCATAGAATCATAGAATAGTTAGAGTTGGAAAGGACCTTAAGGTCATCTAGTTCCAACCCCCCTACCATGGGCAGGGACACCACACACTAAACCATATCACCCAAGGCTATGTCCAACCTGGCCTTGAACACTGCCAGCAATAGAACATTCACAACTTCCCTGGGCAGTGCCTCACCACCCTTACATTAAAGAATTTCTTCTTCATATCCAATCTAAACTTCCCCTGACTTCCTCTCTGTCATGATAAACACAAAGGAAGGACTAATTCACTTTGGGCAGACTGAAATATAACAGTAGAGGTGAAGAGAAAGCAACCAATTTTAAGGGTCACATGCTTACAAGAAAGCCATAAAGAACTCTTTCATTAAATTTTGCAGTGTCTTAGTGTCCATGTAAAGTGCATGAGGTCAGAAGACCAATATCACACGTTTAAAGTCATAATGGCATTTTATTAAAGATTTCATTCAACATGATTTGTAAAACAGGGAGTTACGATTTACAGCAATGGCATGTGTTTTAGCATTAAGAGATCTATTTTTTTTACTAGAAGAAAATCCCAGAGTGTCAAAATAGCTTTAAGATAGCCATATTTTTATAGAAAAGAAAGATAAAAGAGTGGTACATTGCTCAAATTATTTAAAGAGTTTGGAAACTAAAAGTTAACAAATCCAATTTTATTTTCTGCTGTATTCCAGATTGACAGGCTGCAAGCTTACTGCTGTAAGAAATTATTTGTCACAATCTAAAAACTCTCACATTCCTGGGAAATATGACAGCCACTCGGAATTTGTGGAAACATGTTTACAAAGTTCATAAATAGGTTAAATCCCTAAAAGTTTAAACTAATTCCAAGTTCCTTGAAACCAGCCCAAAGCAAATACGAAAAGAGAGGCAGGAGAAGAAGAAAATTTACCCTACTCTTTGACACTTTCCAGCATGCTACTGTGCATGTTATTTACTTACTAATGCCCTCCACCTACCAAAGGTACTTCTTATAAAAAGAAAGTAATAATAATATCATCATAAAAGTAATGAAAATGTAATAAATCATTAATAGTGGGTGTTATAGGCACATAAGACCTAATTACATTTCATTCTGTTTTTGGAATTGCCACATGTCCAGATTCTAGGATTTTAAACTTTGCACATTAAGGGCTTTTATGTTTTGCCTTATTCTTCTGGATACAGTAGAATAATATAGAATTAATACTGCTAATGCATGGCACAGTGACTTCTGATTGCTTATGAAAGTTCTGATGCCACTGTTAGAAAAGCCCCTTTTCAGATGCTAAGACTTTACCAATCTGTAAGATAAAAGCTGATATTTTTCATGCCACCCTCAGGTTGATTTATTGCTTTACATTTCAGCTGAGAAATGTGATCCATTTCTGAGAAGAGAAAATGTGTTGGTTTACCCACATTAATAGTAGTAATAATAATAATACTGATTGAAAAAAAGAAAACAAAGCAGATGAAAAAAACTGAGAGAAGCCACTGTTGGAAAGCAGTTTCACAAGAATACCACTGCAACTCCAGATGTGTCTGTATTTGTCATTCCCAGTAAGATGAAGCCAAATTCAGCTAAGACAGAGAAATACAGCTCAACATGACCAACAACAGATTTGTGCATGTGGTAGAGTTTCCCTCCCACCAAAAGAGAATAAGCACTTCAAACTATGTGAGCATCCTGTTTGCACTGCTCATGAAAAGCCCAGAGTTGCAGAAATCTGAAAGACCTCTGGGTTCTTGTGAACTGTAGCAATACAAGGGTGGGACGCAAATATCAAACAAGAAGCCTAGGAGGGAAACTAACAGCTGGAGACAGTGGGAATGGAGAATGCACATGTTGCTGGAAGGGTGACCATATACCAATAAGACAGAGAAAAAGAAAAAGGATTATAAGTTAGGAAGAACTGGTACTAGCTAAGCAAACAGGGTGAGGGAAGAAGGTAAAAATGAAGTTTGAAGGAGTGAGATGAATGATGAAAATGCTAGGACAGCAGATAACTGAGTCATGCAAAAAAGGAAGATCTATGGGAGATCAGGTATGTGAGCAGTAAGTCCCACGCTTCTATATTATCTCCTTCCGAGAGCTTGCAAGAAAGCTTAAATTATATGAAGTCTTGTGATTCATTTCTGCACAACAACTGTTACTAATTCAACTGAGAAACTATGCCCCAGTAGTCCTCTATACAGTGGGACAGCTCATTGCTGCCAGGCTCTCTGCTCCACTTCTAGAATGAGCAGTAGAGCTTTGTGCTCTGGAATCTGCAGTTTCACAATGCTGATTTTCTTTCATGCCACTACGATGCCCATAGGATAGAATCATTAGGCTGTCCCACATTGTTTCCTGAAGGTCTCACTTGCTTCCTTGTGGCACTCTCTTTCCCTTATGCACACATGCACACAGAGGGTAAAATTTAATCTGACAAGACATGCAGATGAAAGACGGGAAATAATGCAATTATGCTTTACCATGTAATCTTAATTCAGCCTTTTCTGAACAGATTAGGATACAGTTTGTAAACCCGCTGTGTTACTTTGAACCAGGAATGGACCTGATAGAAAAGTAAGAGTCATGACGCAAAGACAGGGTTACCTACAGTGATGAAAAGGGGAATGAGGCAGAGCATCCAGAAAACTGGTTATAACCTCCAAGATCAGCAAAGAAAAGAAAATTTCAATTTCCTCAAAACCTGACAGCTTTCTTGTTTTGTTTTTTCCTACTTCTGATTTCAAACAAATTCACAATATTCTTCATAAAAGAAAGACAGTTACAACCCTTTTGTCCTTTTTCTTCAGTTAGATATTATTCAAAGAAGATGGAAGATATTTTGAGAAGCCCTTCACTACAAAAATAAAGCAAAAAATGAGGTGCTTATATCCAAACACATCTAACAATACCTGTTGCTAAATGCTGAAACGTTATTCTGTTTTTCCCCATGTTCTGAGCAAAGACCTTGGAGAAAAAGAAAAAGATATCATCTTAAGAATCAAAAAGTCAAAAGTTTGATGTCAAATTTGGGGTTTTTTGATGTCAAAAGTTTCTCCAAGTTTTAGTCTCATGAGTCCTGCCTTGGCAAAAGGCATGAGACAATAACATGCTCCAGACTTTCAGTGTGGTGCTAGACAACTCCCTGAAGCTGAACTTTTCCTAGGTCAGCTGCTAATGGGCTGTTCTTCATTTTCTTGTTGTCTGGATTTCCATTCCTGGATGCAACTGATAAAAAAAAAAAAAAAAAAAATGGACCCACACAATGACAATTGAAGGTGGTAGGGATTGCACTTTGATTGTTCCATGCCTATCATAAGTTACCTGAAAAAAAAATTCAGGCACTGCCTGGATTAAATCTGGCACCTACAATTAATGCCAGGACAACCTTTATGTCTGTACTGTAGTTGCAATTTGCACTGTGGGAATGACTATAATATTCCACTGTGAAAATGAAATGTCTGTGAAGTGTTTGTTCTGCATTGACATATCCCATAATAAATCTCCAGAGAAAATTAATAACATTGTTTTCAGATGTGGGTTTGACTAGTATGTAGTAATTGGGCCACACAAGGAGTAGCAAGGAAAAAATATTGAACAGTTGCTAATTAAACCAAACAGAGCTATCCTAATTTGTCCAGTCTGTGTACAGAATTATACAGAAATCTTGTAAGGGGAAGAGAGGAAAAAGATCTAAAAGTGAATATGCAAAGTAGAAACTGGGTTTATGTAGAGAACTTCTGTTTCTATGGTTCCTATTTAATCAAGATCTGACTTCAACTTTTGTACTTTTCCCATTATGTGTGAACAACATCATTTACAGGGGAACAAGCTAACAACTGGTCATAATGTCAGAATTGCAGGATGTCAGCTTCTACCTAAGATGCAACTACTTCACCAAATCAACATTTTCATTTTAAACAATATAGAAAGCTTCTGGCACACAACCATCTGGGTGTAGGTTACATTATGAGGCATTTTGAAGGTTGTTTATTTGTGTTGGAACAATATTGATTTTTACACTCTTGAGTTTGCTCTAGATGCAATGCAAGTTGAGAGAGGACTGTCTTTGTTAACATGCTGCTTTTTCCACTCATCATCATAAGGACAGAGAATCTGCTCTGAACAGCAGTTTCAGTTCAATAATCTACACATGTGTTTCCCAACTACATGCTATGACTTGCAGAGTGCTTCCATGACTCCTGATGACCCTCAACATATATACCCAGAGACATTCCAGAGAATTACTCCTTAATGAATATACAGAACTTTGGCCTTTGTAACTGGTTAAAAACAGAAAGAACAAGCACTTGAAATTCTTCCAGACATTATAATTATGATAAATATTGTCCTAAGATGACTGCTGTTAGGCTACCTGCTTGGTTGAAGATCCATATTCTAGTATATCATCTCCACGTACCTGGCCACTGAAAGACAGGTCCTGCCTAGTTTCAGCAAAAACTGTAACTACTTTTTTTGACTACATTCTCCTACTTTAATGTGTGAGAACAAAATTATAAACATGAAGAATTCTATCACATATGCTTTCTGGACAGAAGAATCTATTCTCAATCAATCAATCAATCAATCTGTCAATCTTTATAGGTCTGAATTTCATCTCTTGGTAGAACAACAGTCATGATATCAGATAGCAAAATGTTTTCCTTCTACTTTTGGCAACTATCAGCAGCAAACAATTATGCATATTTTTCCCGGCATTTCTTTGTCTGTAAGCTGGTATGAAAACAGAAACAACTTTCATTAGCTACAGTGGCTATTAGAAACTTCATATAATTCAAGGGCTAGACAACAATGTGCAATGTTTATTGACCTAAATTCCTCATTTGTTAAAACAAAGCATATATTTGTTAGAAGCCAATATTCTTAGAAGTTATTTGAAAAGGCTGGAAATCCAAAGGAATAGAGAAGGGAAAAAACCTGATGCTACATATAAAGACACCCATGCCATTCCTTTCAACACCTTCTTTTTCCATCTCTCCCTCTCATCCCTTCCTCCAGGCACCAGAACACTTTTAGAAATAATTGCAAGATACTCATTATTTCAGCATCTCAATCGCATTATAAAACACACGATATTGCTTACAGGTTTGAATTCTCTTCACAAGTCTTATATTCAAGGCTACTTAATATCTGTAGATACTGAAGCCTCAGGGATCTCCCAGTCTGTACCACAAAATGTACAGTAAAAAAAGATTTTCCTGAAACTCTCAAATATGTGTTCAACAAATAACATACAAAGTGTATCAAGAAGAGACAGACTGTTTAACTAAAATTGGTTAAAAAATGTGTGTTTCTGAAGTAAGGTTTCTCAAAAACTAAGTATTCATTATTCTATCAGCTACTTGAATGAGGCCTAAAAACAACTGTCCTGCAAAGCATGAAGTATATAAACTGTACTTCATCCACTTCAGTGAAAGTATAGCAAATTCACCTGAGGCTGAAACTTGTAGAGACAGATCCAGCTATATCCATGTTACTGGGTCCAGGCTCCTTAGTATAAATTGAACAGGTAAAAGAAATGGCAACTAGAAACAATAAAGGATATTAGAAGTTGAAATTAATTTAGGTGACAATTCATTAATAACGAAAAGAACAATGTTGAAATTAGTAAAGTAAGTTAAAATACTTGAAGGATCAATATTTTAAAGACAGTTTTAAAATGACAGTTTTCAAATACTTCATCTGGTTGTACACAACTTGCTCCATACCAATCTAGAATGGAAAATCACTTGTAAAACATTTTTTTCACTTAGAGGAAAAAAAAAAACAACCCCAAACCCACCAAACTAACCCGATAGCAGTTATGAAATAGCTACCTACAGTTGCCTAGAGTTGTGTTACTCTGCAAATGCAAGAGGCAGAAACTAGCCAGTATTTCTTCAAGATTTTATCAAGGTACACCAAATGTGCAACATTAATAAAAGAAAATGCAGTATTTTATTTATAAACAAAATGGAAAAAGAACATAAAAAGATACAGAAACCTAAAGAAAACTGCTTGTCCTGCGGTTACAGGAATATAAGTCATAAAAACTAAGATAATTCCATGAGGAGAGTCCTAAACACAGAACCAATCACAAGAAAGGACAAAATATTTGTTAATATCGTATATCCAATGTTCCCCAAACCTAAATCAAGTTTCTCCTGTAGGCAAAAAATAAAACCGAACTGAATGCAAGAGTAGTAGCAAGAGGAGCATCTGGAACTGCAGTACTGTACCAATTCCCAGTACCAATTTCTACAATTATTATTCAAACTAACACTGGATTGGCTAATGCACTCAATAATCCCATATTTATGTCTGTGGTCTTTTTAACTACCATCATCTGTACATTTTGTTTCAAAGCTGCAAAAATCAGCTTTGTGACTGTCATCAGAACAGCACGTGGTGACACTAAAATATTGCATGCAAGGTCAGACTGTGCTTGGCCTCGCTCACCATTTTGATTGTGTCCCCATCACAGATACAATTTTTTTCTCACCTCGAGTTAATAAATTTTACTTTCCAAGTTCCATTGAAAGATTCAGTAAACTCTGGTCATCAGAATGATTGAAACATGATTTCTTTGTGGCCGACCCACTGACATCACTCAAATGTCTCAGATCAAGAATGTATTTTTTACAGTGTAATAAGAATAAATTATCATTGTCCCACTGGATAGATCATTAGTTCAAAAATACTTCAGTTGGGATATTTAGAATTTTTTTAATAGGATCACAGCTTTGGAAAGCCTTTAGAAAGGTTTTATTCTTTTAACTCATTTTGATTTGTTTCACAATTTCTTGCCCTTCTGTTTTGATAGTTTTTCTTCATGGCAAATTTCTTCCTTTGTTCTCAGATTGTATATAATGCTTCTTTTAAAGAGGACAGAGCAGCCAGGTAGGATCTCTTGAAAAAGCAGGTATCTCAAGAAAACTCCCAAATTCTGTAGCTCACATGCTGACTACTGGAAGGAGAAGGGAGCAGCCACCTGTGCCTAGGAGACTGTGAGGATGATGGTGAAAACAAATTTCCTGGGTCGCATAAGGAGCTTCCAGCAAGGTGAAAGTCTGAACTGAAAATACAACTCAAACCTTGGAAGCAAAGACCTATATTCAAGGAAATTTGGCAGGAAAAAAGCCAAGTATAGCCTCTTTTTTTTTATTGTTCCTTCCCTACTCATGGTTAGGTATTTCAGAGACAAAAAACTATGATTTCGAACTAAAACTGTGTTGTTTCACAGGCACCTCAAAGTTCCTGTGAATGGGGAATTTCCCCACTACAAACAAGAGGGGGAGCAGGAAGAAATGCTGGTTGGTATATCTCCGCCATGCAGATCCCAGATCTTCAGTTTCTTCTTAAGTTACGTAGTCCTTTCACAGTTTAGCTTATGAGTAGTCACATTTGTACTGGCATTTTTCAAACAAGTCCCGTTATATCGCAGAAAAATACCGGAAGTAACTTAGCATTGCATGGAAAGAAGAACCAAAATGTTTGGTCTCCTCCTTAACTTAGCGCTATGAAATGGCTTTGAAACTTTCCTGTGAGCAGTTCAGATATTTTCAAGGCAATGCTTTTTCAGATGCCTACCAGCTTCTCAGTATATTTCACTGCTAGCATAGGTACTTCTAGAGAAAACTGATACTTCCAGCTGGAGGAAGAGGGTGAATCACTTCCATCATCAAAACCTCTGCTCAGTGAATGCTTGTTTTCCTTTAGAAATCACAGTTGACTGCTTATTTGGTGAGGCATTAATCCCACTTATATCTGGACCAAAAAGGCTCAATAAGGCTAACTTTTTCTCAGAACCAATACTGCTTCTTCACATTAATGTAGGCCAGGTCTGATTTTTGCCATCTGTGCTCGTGCTGGGTGCTGCCTCTCATCCTTAGAAACTCACTGAGAATCAAAATGGGAGAAAGAATATCAAGATAGCACTCTATTCTTTCATTTTTTTCTAAGACCTGGTTTCTTGCAAGGCTTTTGGAATGCTTAAAACCTGAGGAATATTTTGGTTAAAAATGTAAAGGAAGAACATTTTTTTGCCTTTAACATTGAAAGGGTACTAATGTGGTAAAGAATTCAGCAGATTTTGATTTATTTTCTATTTAGAATCTTCATGCTTAGGGACTAAATGTGGACTTTTCAGAAACTCAGGAAAAATATTGGTGAAGCAACAGCTGAAAGGAAATCAAGGCATGGTATTAATGGTATTATATTAAATTAATTAGAAAAGAAAATTTGGAATTTTACTGAACCTACATCAAAGGTAAATTCAGTCTGCAATACATAAATAACTTGCTTAGATATTCTGGCATGGCTTTTTTGTTTGTTGGGTTTTTTTCATCTGCTTATTAGAATATTAATTATATTCTAAATTATTAATATTCTGCATAACAATAAAATGAAATAAAACTAAGAGGAAGTAAAAATCAACATGATAATCTTGTTACCAGATTAAAAATGGAAATGTATCTATCAAGACCCTAAAAAAGACAAGTCTGGCCCTTAAGTAATGATCTGTTTGTTTACACAGTAGAAAAAGATGACCACAGCAAACTGCACGTATCACAGATCTGCTTAATTCCTGCAGCTTCAGACAAACATTCTTGTAAAAACTCTGCCCTTTCAATTTCTGCAGTTATCAGAAATTTCTTAAAACCACAGTGCTGATAACGGGTTGGTGACAACAGCTGATTTTATTAAGCTGATTGTGCAGTTTGGTTTAGATTTCTGAAAGGACATTTTACAAAATCCTGCAGTGTCCTTTTTGTCTATGACTCAGTTCCACACAAGTACTTTGGTATTTTTTTTCCCTTTTCCCTAAGCTTATAATCAGCTCACAAGCTTTCTTAGTACACTAAAAGAAGAACAAATGAACAAAAGAAACCCACTAAACTTTGGGTTTGCTTACAAAACAACCCTGAAGATGAAGTAAGAATTTTGTATTTTCAGTGTATAAGCTACTTTGACACTATATTCAAGTCTACACAGAAAGATTTTTCAGAAAGATTTTTCATAATTACAATATGAAAGATTTGTTTATTGCTTAAAATTCTGACTGTTCTGCAAATTGCCACTACAAATCTGACTGTTTTCAGTTTTCAGCCAGCAGCAATCCACAACAATCTTAGAGATAAAAATATACGATTGCCACTATTAGAGGAGTAGTTAATATGTATTAAATTGCCAAGACCAGATCCCAGGCTACTGAATGTCCCAGTTTCAGCTGTGACAGTTATTTTTATTTCTTTCTAGTAGCTAGTCCAGTGCTGTGTTTTGGCTTTAGTCTGAGAATAGTGTGGATAACACACCAGTGTTTTACTTGTTGTTAAGTAGCGCTTATCCTGACAAAGGACTTTTCAGTCTCGTGTTCTGCCAGTGAGGAAGGGCTCAAGAAGGAGGGAGGAAGCTGAGACAGGACACCTGACCCAAACTAGGTAAGAGGTATTCCATACCACAGCGCAGCATGCCCAGTATATAAACTGAGGGGAGTTGGCCAGGCGGGGTGGAATGCTGCCTGGGGAAGGACTGGGCATCAGTCAGCAAGTGGTGAGAAATTGCATTGTGCACCACTTGTGTTTATTGTTTTCTTTTCCTTTTCCCTTTTATTTTTATAGTCTATCTATCTCCTTGTTTTTTCCCTTATCATTATTATTATTAGTATTGTACTATACTTTAGTTATAGGACTGTTCTTCTCTCAACCCATGGGGTTTACATGCTTTCAATTCTCCTCCCAATCCTGCCCAGAGGAAGGGGAGGTGGGCAAATGTCTGCATGGTTCTGATTTACTGGCTGGGTTTAAACCACGACACTGAAGAAGTATCTTGAAGTATCTTGCTAAATAGTGATTAAAAGCAGCAGATCAGATCATCAAGAAGGGTGTAAATCCTGTGGTGACTGTCACTTCGTCAAAACAGCTGCCCTACTAGTAAATAAGATGGTATGGTGGCCATAGAACAGAGCAAAATGCTATAGTTGTGCAGGTCTAGACATCAACAACTGAAAAAAAAAATTAAAAAGAAGTCAGTTTACACATAAATAGTAGAGTAATTATGCCCTCAATTTACTCAAAATGTGTATTTAATATCAGGACTCACTGGTGTCTAATGATATTCCTTATGTTGCCTTGTTTAGAGACAATATCATATTTAAACAAAAAATTATTCACTCTTCTGATTCTATTCTTACTGAAGGCACCAGCATTTTTCCCTCTTGAGTATGAAGTAGGTTCAGACATACTACAGTGCATGCTGAGGTAGTGAAAATGAAATTAAATCAAATCATCCTTCTGTTCTGCATTTTCTGCTGCAAATTAGCACTTACATTTTGTTAACAAGGGCTGATGATAGTATATTTAATGACCAGTATGACAGCACTGCTTCAAATTTTCTAATGAATCTGGCTTTTGAGAAAGCTTGGAAGCCGACCACAATCAAAGATTACTTACTGAGATGAAACAAGATTTAGTTAAAAAAATATGTTTTTATTAATCACAGCAGAGAATATCTGACTTAGCAGGACTTTTAGGTTTTGTTATAAATCCAAATATTATGAGAAGCAACCTCTTTTTGCTGTAGGAAACATCATTTTTTACCAGCTGGAAAAGTATTCTTATAGGTGCTATATTGGCTAATTTACCAACCAATAAATAAATATAAGGAAATGATATTTCTTGGTAAGAATCTGGTGCCTTTCATCTGCTTAATTTAACAAAAACCATTGAAACTTACGTAGTTTTAAAGTCAGCAGGGTAGAGTTTCCTCTGATTCCTTTAGAGCTGGTTTGGCCCACCTTGTCTAATTGGAATTTTCCATAAATTCAGTTACGTATTAAAATGTAAAAAAAGTTACTGTCACAATTGTTCAGAAGTTGGTATTGGAATTTTCCATAAATTCAGTTAAGTATTAAAATGTAAAAAAAGTTACTGTTACAATTGTTCAGAAGTTGGTATTGATTTTCATTAACAGACTCAAGTATCAATATAAATATTTAACACAAAAACACAAGGAAATACTATGGAATTTGGGGTAAATAAAAAAACATATTGAAAAGTGAAGTCCCAAGCTGCTTCTCAAGGGAGACACAAGAATAGGAGAATATCATTGGATGAAAAAGAAAACCAAAATACTTATTCATCTGTCCAAATAAAAGGTCAACACACCTCAAATAAAGTCTGTTTACATAAAATTAAGTACTTGGGAAGTGTTGCGTGTCTCAGAACAGTATTCCTCTTTATCTAAATGTTATTGATTTCGTTTGCAAAACATCATTTATGATAAAGAAGACTTTGTGGTGTAAAGTCTCTTGAAGTCTGGGCAGATGTAGAAGAAAGTATTATCTTCTGTAGAAAGCTGCCTATCTAAGAAAGCAATAAACTAACTTAAACGTGTATATGTTTTTTTCTAATCCATGACTCCAAAAATTTTGCAAGTGCACTAATGCTCATTTTTAACTCACACAAAGTACCTGCAAAGAAAAATAATCCATGGTTTACATCTTTATGCCAGACTTCATTTTTCAAAATATTTGTATACTCTCTTTGACAGCATTTGTGTTGAATGATACCATTATACTTTAGTTCACTAGTTATGTTTGTGTCACGTTTGCATTGTAAACATGGCATAATGCAGTTAAGAATAGTTTAATGTTTTCTCTGAGACATCATCGTTGGTGTTCATGTTTATCTTGATTTTATAAATAGCAAATTAATTAAGTACATGAAAAATGTTAAGGTTGGAATTTAAATAAGTCTTTCATAATAAGGATAATAAAAAGGAATATTGAAACTTTCTATCATTAAAGTGCAGGTACATGATATTTCCTACATCTGATTTTAGTTATGTCTATCCTGCTACATTGTGACACGAAATAAAAGCTATTTAGTTTAAAAAGGGAAGTGATTTAATTGTCCTAGCTGAAGTATTAGCATCAATTGAATAGGCTGCCTAAGAAGATACAGGCAAAGTGGCAGATTGTCTGTGTTTTCCCATGCTGTCATCTAATCTCATCTCATCTCATCTCATCTCATCTCATCTCATCTCATCTCATCTCATCTCATCTCAGATCTCACTTACCCCACATCATTCTTAAGTTTTTTTAACAGGCAAAGAGAAAGAAAATGAGAGGTATTTTCTGGTTCCTGTCTCATCTCTGCTTTTATACAAGAAAAATAGTAATACTGCTTTCCATATAACTCATATACTCAAAAGGCAGAATCACCTTTTCTGTCATCTCTGTTCCTCTTCTCCTGGTATCTGCAGAGACAGAATTTATAGCTCAGTCTATTGGGATGCAGGTCCTAAGCTATCTCATGCTGGTCTTCTGTACTGGCAGATGCTATTTGGAAGCAAAAATAAACATTGAAAAGATTCATTATTCAAATGGATTATAATGGAATCCTTAGAGCTATGAATTTTACAAAATATTAAGATTTAGTCCTGGAAGACAGAAGAAAGAAATATGTCAGGGTCACATTTAAATGTTAATCTAAATTAGGGGATTTTTTTAAGAACTATAAACAACTCTTTCACGACTAATATAGCTCATCTGAAAAACAAAAGAAAACATCTGTACCATGGAGAAAAACACCAGTCTGGCCAGGAAAGCAAGAAAGATGATAATAGCAATTGAACAGATTAACTACTGTGAAATAGGTCATACACACTATAGAAACATTCCTGATAACAGTGACAGATCCACTGTTCAGCAGCGCTGGCTCAGCAGCCTTGCCTGAAATGCCAAATTTCCAGCCTTTATGTGCTGGCAGCCTGAGTGGACACTAGTTTAAACACCACCTTTCTAAAGCTAAACACCCTCAGACTAATTTATTATTTATACACAATTGACTATGCTTATGTGTCTAAGTTAGCAAAGCCAAGATAACGCCTGAAACATCAGAGGGATCAAACTGAGGAGCTTAGCAGGGTAAATGTTCCTTGCATTTTTATCCATTTGATAGCAGGGTTGGCTTCAGCTAAGAGGCACACCAAAAACACTGTACTGAGCTCCCTCACTATGCACCTGACCACCTGGCTGTGTCACGAGGAACCCAGCAATGGTTTTCTGTTCTCTGAACTGCTCATTCTCACATCCCAGCTTTTGTTTCTATTGTTAGGGATCACCATTGCACATAGAGCTTTACAATCTACTGAAAATTACTGGAGGGAGCTTGAGGGACCACTGTATAAGAGTTAGGGTCCTTTGCTACAGGTAAATAATGAACTGTTTAAGTTCCCATTAGTTTTCAGGATTAAATGTTGTTCTGATTTTCTTTTATCGTTGGTCACAAGATCACATCATTCCAGGTATTGCTCGTCAACCAGTTACAAGACCATGAAAACATGAGTTATCTTCAGGTTTCCTGAGCCAAGCTTATTAAAATCCCAAAAATGTATTCAGTATCTCTGATTTTCTTTAAGTCATCTCTTGTTGCTGTAATACCAGACAAAAGAATAACCGAGAAAGGGAAATTCTTATTTCTGCAGCTACCACAAGACAGCAGAAGCAGCAAAGATAGGTTCTATACCTCTGCACGTATTTTGTGATGTGCTACAGCAATTTGAGACTTCTAATTAAACATTCTTTCTTGTTTAACACAGTGACAGCTCTATGGACTGGGTAAATCTGTACCTGATTCAATCTTTCCTGAATCATTATAGTATCTATGGGTGTATGCATCTATTTATGTATGTGTGGTGCAGATTTTTCCAAATGCTCACTCAATTTTAAAGACTGTAATTGCAAAACTAAGGCCTGCAAGTACTGATGTAATAATGCTGGTTATGGGACAGTTTATGCAGGTCCACCCTTTGGCAGACACAATTCATAAGTGCACCTGATATTTTCAAAACTACCTTCCTCTCCCATTGACACATTAATCTGCTTCTGGAAAAGTCAGATATTTCCCTTCTCCTTCTTTGGCTGATGTCTCAGCTGTCTTGGCCAGTACACAACCAAACAGTGCAGCTGAGCTGGGGGAAATTATACATAGCTGTCAGCTGGGTTAATGGAGAGTACTCACCCAGGAAATGATGATCCTCCAGTATTATTGCACAGAAACATCCTTACCTCCATCATAATACGAATGTACCCTCTGCTCAAACAAATGCTTTCATACAGCTTCATCCAAAAGATGTCGGTGTTCAAGGCTGGGTTGGACAGAGCCTTGGGTGGCATGGTTTAGTGGAAGGTGTCACTGCCCATGTCAGGGGGGTTGGAACTATATGATCTTAAGGTCCTTTCCAACCCTAACTTTTCTATGATTCCATGATTCTCTCAGATGATGAGGCAAAGGGATACTTCATACACTTTTGCAGTGTCCAGAAAGCAATAACAATATTCCAGCAAAGTATCCTGGTTAGAACTGTTTTCTGTAGCATAACAGAGCCCTCAGGCAACTGGGTAGAAAAGCACCTCAGATGAAATTACTTTAGGTGATAAAATGTCATTCATCATTTTTCAGCAGAAGAAAGTACTACAAACGCTGGCTTTGCCTTCATGGAGAGGGGCAGGAGTCCACATCTGTACCTTAATCAGTTTTCTCGCTGTGGTAAGGCAGTTGTTCCAACCTCAAAAGTCCACAACAAAGTTGTTCTCCCCCCTTCACTTACAGATAACTAACTAAAACTAATTAGAACATCTGAAAAATGTGGTTCTATTTTTCTAAATTTCTCAGGAGTCTAATTCTCACAGACTTGGGGGTTTCTTAGTATCTAAAGCTTGAACAAAGACATAATTGTACTTATTGGCTTTTTTGTAGTAGATGAAACCAGCGTAATATTTCTCTCTAATTATCTTTGTGAAATGATTATGTATCACAGCTCTTCCCTGTTGTAGAAGCACCAATTTTACTTGAAGTGGCAAAGTACTGCACTAAGGACAGAGAGAAAATCAAGATTAGAACACTCCGGGAACCAAGCTTATCTCTGAAATTATTCTTACCATTTACCTAGCATGGAAGTTCTACCTGAAACTTTTCTGGTGGCCACACAAGAGGAGTCATCTCTCTTATCAACTTTCTGATTTTCTATGTCAAGGGATGTCACCACAGACTGTGGTCATTCCTGCAGTCCAGGCTTTGAGGGAAGTCTCTCTTCTTTATCCAGCCAGCTCTCTATGAAATCTCTAGGAAGCTAACTATATTCTTTTCTGGATGACAGGCACCAAAAAGCTCTGCCATTTTCAGCAGTAACCAACTGCTAAGTGTATCAGTGTTCTGATTACCCACACAGTCAAGGGAGCCCCAAGGTTTTGGAAGGCGCGTCACAGGAAAGCTTTCATCTTTCAATGTATTGGCAGACAAATAGAGCATGTGGACCACTGACAAAGGGAAGGAGCATGTTAAGCACTTTACTACAGTTTACTGTAAAATAGATCTTGAATGGCAAGTCTAGGACCTTCTTCACCATCGTAAAGAAATCTGACATACTTCATGCATCAGAAGGTAGCCCATAGTATGGTATTCTCCTTCAGAGGAATGGATGTCAAAATAAAGAAGATCGGTACGAGAACATATCCAGATGGCACACTTGACATGTGTATCTGTACAAATTAAGTATTATTAGGTGATGGACCAGAGAAGCCAAAAGAGGGAATTTCAAGACCTCGACCCAGAGAACTTGTATATTTTTTCCAACCTTTCTTTCCTGATCATGGCAGATATGACGAAAACAGTTTGGCTCTTTGATGAGAATGAAAACTACTTCTTTTTCCCTTCACATTCCCATTGTCAGAAAAGACACACAGATGACTAGGCAAAGAGTTAGTGGAAGAAGCTAACAGTTCATATTTACCAAACGTAGGCCTAGATTAAAGATAAGATCAAGATTAGAGACTTAACAGTCTGACAGGCAATTTTGGCATTTATCATATTTTGTGTTTTGGCCACATTGATGCATACTTTGTTAGACCTCTTTTTACAATTCAGCTGTGTCTGGGGTTATAAATCCCAGTGGTTGTGGTTGCTGAAAAAATTCCCAAAGGATGGTAGAATTTGGCTTCAGCCTCTTGTCTGGTCTCTGTGTTTGCACATATAGAAGCCCAGACACAGCTATACCCTGCTGTCTAGACCAGCCCTTCGGATGTAGGCTCCTAAGGGAATAAATACACCTCCTGGATTCTGTGGAAGACACTATACAGTATGTGGAAGGCACTATAAAGTATAGTTCTGAATTCTGTAAAAATATCCAGCTGTCCTCCACTGAGTTAAGCAGCACTAGTACACTGGAGTCAAAGATGAGGCAGCTTTTACTGCATGAACCATGGTTTGTGAAGATGGCAACTGAACTGGTTTGGGCAAATTTTATTAGCTTTCAACAGGTCTCATGACATTGTATTGATCCACTCTCTCTAATTTTTTAATGGAAGGTTTATGTACTTTTAAAATATATTGGCTCATCACACCAATAGATAGAGTGGTGCTATGATTCTGCCAGAATATATTTGATTGTTGAAAGCTCTACACTTAAGACAGGAGTGAAACACAACAATGTGCTTTCTTGCAGAGGTTTGCATTTATTTCATGAAAAGACACCGCGTTGTAAGACAACTTGGATAAATATAGCTAAATATGCAGAAAGTCAAGGATGTACTTTATATCACTGTGACATCAATTATCCTGTTTCCCTCATACAGCAGTTTTCTGAATACTTACGTAAACCTGGGATGCATCCAGATTAAACACATTCTTCCTTGTGTTGCCTTTTTTTCCCAGATTGTTCCACTGGAACTTGCCCAATTCAATTTATACTGGCTGACTTAGTAGTTTCCCCTCGTGACACCTCTTCTGGAAATACAGACTTACAAAAAAGGCCATGGTTTACATGTTATTTTTCTCCAGTAACTGCTTCCCTCCCTTTATATTCAAATGCAAATTAGTATTTTGTAAATGTGTTTGGTAGGAAAAAATATCTAGCCATAGTGTTCTCTGACTGCAGGGGGACAACATTGTAAAAATGAAAAAATGAAGAAGCAATTTGAAGATACATTTGAAAATGAAGGGACATGGGGTTTTATGAAGATCACAGTAAAACAACAGCCTCCAAACAAGGACCTTCAATTTGCATTGATCCTGGACCTACCCACTTTCTGAAAGGAACAGAAGATAGGAAGGAGACACAAAAGAAACAGGCCTCTAATCCCTTGGAAAGTACTAATATGTTTTTCCTGCCCAAACTCATTTCTATTTGAATAATCCTTACATTGTACTTCGTGGACAGTGTCAAGTTTATACAGTTTTGTTGTCTCCATCACAGGTTGTTCTACAGTAGTCATCAAAGTGCATCAAGCATTAGCCCCTTTACCATGAAACACCTGAGTATTTTTTTTGTTTGATGCCATTTTATGAGGTAAATTAAAGTCACTAGCACAATTATTCCTACTAACTTCATAAACTACTGTATGGAGATGTCTGCAGAAGACATTCTAAGTTAATTCCTGCAAAAACTAGTAGTGGGTCAGAAACAAGAGTACTGAATGAGTTACGAGTAGCTGAATAAAAGCACAAACAATTTATGGTGAAAAAGGGCTACATTTTAATATCTCTTAGCATAGGTGAAGCCTGAAAAATTTACATAGGGTGTTTTACACCTAATGAGTAAACTGCAGGTGCCAAAGAATTCACTTTGTTCCTCATACCTGTGATAAAACCAATGTGGAAACAATATCTGAGATTTGGACTGCCAATTCAATTGAAGCATGACAGAGGGCTTTTATATCAAGGAAGACCTCCCATATTTCCATGTTGAGTATTTAATTGGGAGGTACATTTTGGCATGTCCCGCAGGCAGTGCTGAATTACGAAGATAGTTATGACTGTGGTTATTCCAGACAGTAAATAATCCACTAGAAACACATTTACTCTCTGGTTTAGAGGTAGAATGGGATTTTGTTTTCAGTTCACCCTTGTATTTCATAGTTTCATTGTTTCTAAATGTCACACTCTTTGCATAGTACTGAAAGGAAAACAGTGAAAAAGACTATCTGACTTGGCCTTTCAGAATGTGAAAAATAATAGAATCAAATAACTTAACAAAAAATATTGCCTGAGGCAGAACATTCTGACTTCTACACTCTTCTGCTTCCATCAGGAATGGGCTAACAAGCTTCAAACCCTGAGTCTATTAAGAAAGCAATCATTAATAGGCTTTTTCTCTGCATACATGTGACCTTTTTTCAGTGCAATGTTGTCCAGCAGCTCAAAGAGAGAATATTGAGAAAGGACTAACTGATCCAAGCCTGTTTACAGTGAAGTTACCAGTTGAAGACTGCCTTCTTTCTTTTCATAATTTAGAGTAAGAAAGAAAAGAAATATAACTGCATCAGCACAAATATAAAACATTATTCCTATCTGCATCAAACTTTTAAGCTGTTGGACCAAATGAAGATAGTGAGAGTCAACTGGAATGCTTCTTAGTGCTAGTCTATCTTCTGATTAGTAAGAAAAAGGACATAACCTTGTCAACAGGACTAAGGAGAAGAGATGGTTTTACTATTACAACAGAGTTTTATTTGTTGAGAGTTTCATAGTAACCCAACTAATCTGGAAAAATAAAAGAGCTCACAATGCACAGAGGCATTCATTGCATAACTGAATGCAGGCTACAATATGGTGTGTTATATTTCAAGCTTTAACCCCAAAGTGATGCTATAGAAGAGTTTGGTATGTTATCTGACTATAGACCGATAATCAGAACAAATATTCTATTTATTAGCTTTTGCTTAAGAATAAGAAAATTGTTGACAGGCCTAAATTGCTAGACTAAATTGCTAAATTGACAGGCCTAATTGCTAGCCTAAATATTTTAGGCCTGTTGACAGGCCTAAAGTTCAATGGGATATTAGCTTAGCAGATCTGAAAGTCCTTAAAAAGCACAAGAGATCCAGAAAAAAAAGAAACAAAATTCTGTTATTTTATATTGATACGCATAGGAGGAAAAAAATCCCCAAAACTTTCAGATGTATCTCATATAAAAAAATGCATTTCTCTTTCTGTCTGCTAGACTAAGCTGCTAGCAGTGGATCCACCTTTTTCTTCTTTTAATATTCATATCTAGATTCAGGCTTCATTGGTCCTGATAGGCCTTTGATGCTGATCTAACCACTCTGCCGCAGCTTTTCCTCTCCACACCCTTTGTTTTAAAGAAAGAGAAGCTAATTGGAAATGATCCAGTTATATTGGAATTAGAAGAGTTAGTCGTTAAACATCAGATGTGTAACAATATCGCTCACAGTCTGTTCTCATTTACTTTCTTCCTTGGGATTAATCCCACTGAAATCCTAAGAACTGCTTTGAGTTACACCCCTAAAATTGAAACCAGAATGAGACCTGTGTATTTTACAGACCAAATCACATGATCATTTGCTGTTAGAAGTCTCTGTGTATAGGCACTGAAAAACACAAACCTCTTATAACAGCAAGGATTTTTGGCCAGTTTTGGTCATCTTTTAGTGCCAGATGTTCTTGGTCCCAAATGAATGTGAACTATCTTACATTTTTGAATCAAGAAAACAAAAATCTGTGGGTTTGCACTGCTTGTTTGTGAAACTAGGTAACACTGAGTAGACTTGAGAAAAACTAATTTTTTGGCATTCAAGGGAATGAGGATTTAAAAATCTATAATTTTTTAATATTAAAAAAAATATTGTTTGGATTCTTAATATTAAAAAAAATATTGCTTGGATTCTCAATGAAGCAAATCAAAGTGGCTAAAGGCTTTTTTGGCTGAAGAAAACTATATGCAACAACATATCATATGGTGGAAAAGCAAAATGTAAGTCCTGAATAATTGAAAACTTAACCAATTTATACTGTAGTGCTTTGATTGTAACACATTATATTTTGGAAAGTATAACAAATCTGTTATACCTGACTCTTATGTATTTTACTTAGCTAGATGACACCTGCTCTGGGAATTCAACTAACAAGATCTACCAAGTAGTTCACATTCCCTATTCCTCAATGAACACCTTTATTTCTTTGGGAAGATATGTTAAGAGACACAGGTAAGTGATCAGAAGGCTTTAGATTGGGTGGAAATTGAGATGTCACAGAGATAAAGGTTGGAATTAACCCCAAAAACTTTTTACCCAGCTACTTGGGCTGGTGCAGCATTTTCAAGTATACCTGTCTCTAGGAAAAGTGTAAAACTGTGACAACTGAGTCTTGAAGCTGAAGGTCAGTGGAGAAGAATTTAATGACTTCTCAAGCATTACTCTTTACCTGTAGCAAGGGACATTTCCTTTGCAGCTTTTTGCACAGTAAAAGCATAAATTTTTCAGTAGTCCCTCGCCAGACCAGCTGTTACACCAACTGAAACTTCATCAGTGTTGTTAGCATTCAAATAGGAGAGTAAATTGCTCCAGTCTTGTTATTCTCCTTTCTCTGATTCTATTATTAGTGTAACTAAAGGAGGCAAAAGGTAGGATCAGTCTGTCACTATTGAAAGTACATAGAATCACAGAATCATAGAACAGCTTGGGTTGGAGGAGACCTTGGAGATCATCTAGTTCCATCCCCCCTGCCATGACAGGGTCACCTTCCACTAGATCAGGTTACTCAAAGCCTCACCCAGCCTGGCCTTGAGCACTTCCAGGGATGAGGCAACTACAACTTCTCTGGGAAACCTAAACATAAAAAGTTTCTGAGAGCTGAAACATATTCAGTAACAAACACATCAGAAACCTGAAAGTCTAAATGCAAGAATATCCTCAGAGATTTTTGATGACTTTTACAGCTCCAGAGCCAGGATTTCAATAATTAATGGCATCGGTTAGAAAAAGCAGAAATTTAGTAGCACTTTAAGGATTAAATAAAGGGAATATGGTCTAAGCCCTTCCTGAGACATGTGAGCAAAAATGGCTTTGATTAAATGCCAACTTGAAAAACTGGGTTATTCATGCAGCATTCAATACTTTGCATAACCCACTTTAAATGTATGGAGAAGTTCTTCAATAAGATTTTGTAAAATATTATGTTTTGGTTAATAAAAATCCTGTCATCTAATATGCGTAAAATTTAATAACTACTTTTTAAAAACTACTGTAGCTTTTTTCTAAAACTGAAACAAAGGAAAAATATTTATTACCTGTACTGATGCAAATAATCATCTGCAAAAGTTGTAGTTTTGTATAGTGTGCTTTAATGCTCTTTGTATTTTCACTACTAAGTTTATAACTACAATTTTGACTCTCTCAAGCAGTTGCTTGATGCTTTTTGACCAGTAAAGTTACTTTCTATTACTCTGAAGCAAAACAGAATTTTGAGAAGCTTCTCCTTTGAGAAGAATTTACTGATATCAACTAAAGCAATGTTTCAGACTTAAGACTATAAACCTGACTGTTAATTGATGCTATACTTCCAGTTCATCCTTGTATCACAGATCTTTTAAAAACATCATGCAAATCAATATGGGGCATGAATTTTGTAAGAGGGGACATCATTTCTTGTTCATACTGAGATACATGTTTATTTCAAACTTATGGAACACTATAAACAAAAACAGACCACAGTAGTTTACATACATGTAGAAAGTAAGACAAAAACCAAGACAGAGATGGGCATGAAGAGTTACAGTCACCTGCACCCAACTGTGAGCTTTTAAAATTACATTTGATAATTATCCATTGTGATGTAATCTTTAGCTTTGACTACTGCAAATAACTAATAGAGATTTTTAAATTTAGACTTCTGGGACCCAGAGCAAAAAGGTTAACCCTGACTCTGTGGATCTCTATATACCTTTTTAGTTGTGATGGGTTTTCTTGTTTTGTTTTGTTTTTTAATTACAATAATGCTTAAGAGCCTCCCCATCCACTCACCCCACCCACAATATTAGGCCAGAACTATACAAGTAGAAGGACAACTACTGTTAAAGATTGGTTTTAGACATATTTTCCCATTTACGAGGTTGGTGGAATTTTATGCCTCTGTCACCTACTCCTTCTGGTTATTGATACACATTTTCAAAATTTGCCCAGAAGTGGCTGGTATAATCCTTATAGCATCCCTAATGACACTGGCAATAACATAATTGTTTACGTGTTAAAAACTACAGAAGAGAAACTACCTTTTCTGTTTATGTTCAAAGTTTGTCTCCAGATGTAATCATTATTATTGTTTCAAGTCTCTGACATTTAGTCTGCTTCTTTGTTGATCTGAATTTGAAAGTACAGTAGCTGTGGTGCACTGTACTTCTGTTGGCAAGAATCCATAATTATTAACATAATGTGAACTGAGTGAGTTTATCTCCAGGGGAAAAACAAACAAACAACAACAAAAAACAAAACAAACAAACAAACAAGAAAACAAACAAAAAACATCAAAAGTTTGCATGTCAAAAAGAAATGTGTTCCAGATCAAAACCAGACCAGTTCTGAACCACCTCCAAACCTGACCAAACCTGAATGTCCTCCATTCTTACCTAGTTTGTATGTTTGTTATCCTTGCAAAACACAACTAAGGGTACCAAACCCTTTCCTCCAGAAGTGTAATCCAGCCTGTTTGTCTTTTGTCAGTCTGATCTCTCTGAAGTCTAAAGAAGCAAGCAACATAGTTTGATTAGTAAGAAATGGGAAAAAGGAGATAGAAATATATCACTTTTTTAATGTGAGAATGCCCTTCTCAATAAATGAAAAATTGTCTCCCAAACTACCACTTGCAAACAACAAAAAGAACCTTTGGATCTATAAAGCCAGGTCTGTGCTTTTTGCATATCTGCAGATTTCTCAAAAATATTTGTTAAAGGAAAACAAGAGAAAATGATGCTTGTGCTCATGCTTGTTGCAGTGTGAGAAGCAAATAAAAAGAATCTTTGTTTTCACGAAAAGTAGAGCAGTCACTAGTTTTTATAGAGACTTTACCAGCACGCACCCAGAAAAGATCAGAAACAAAAGTGCATGCTGTCACTTCCTCCCAAGCTAAGTCTTCAGGGAGAATAGCCTGTTTTAGAAATCAAGCAACTCAGATGGATGCATTTAATAGTTTCATGCTATTGAGAAATATTATTTCATATAGATTGACCAAACCAATAGGAAAAATTTCAAAACTCTTAAAATATTTCAAACCAGAACAAATTCCTCTGAAATGAATAGTGATTATGCAATCTACTACAACCCTACCACTCCACCCACCCAAATTTCTCAGTTCTTTACTCTAATGACCATATTAGAGGTGGGACAATAGTTCAGCCTATAATTAGCCACCATTCCAAGTGTTCTCTGAAATGAATGCATTGTACATGAACCAGAGGATTAATCCAAGTCAAATGCATTATCATGGATTCATTACACCCTCAACACCCTTTACAACTGACATAAATAATACTGGAACTGAAATGTTGCTAGGCTGCATACACCACAGATACAAAGCTGTAATTCCCCTCTGTATCTTTCTAAGTAATAATTAATGATATTATGAGGCTAATGCGACTTTAGAAATTTAAGGTTCTGGACCTCTCGTCAACTCACCTCCAACAGAGTTGATCTTCTTAAATAATCATTAATACTTTTAGGTGATAAAACACCACGATAATGAAGTGCTACAGAAATGCTGTCATACAGTGTGAAGTGTTATAAAGATTCCATTGAGATCATTATGGACAGTTCTTTAAGATGACTCCTTTCTTCTACTATGGGGAGGCAAATTATGTAAAATTGAGAGTTTTACATTAGAAGTACATTTCTTATTCCAGAATGATTCCGCAGATGAAGTGTAAATATTAAACAACCACAGTGATGCCATTGCCCCACATGTAAAACTCAGGAACAAGACCCTGGCAACACAGGTAACGATGTTACTGTACTAAAAGCAAGCCAAATATTGTTTAAGAACTTGTAACACAGATTTCCTTACTGCAAGCCAAACGACCTTGCCAAAAAGTCCTCCAAAAGCTTAATGAATAACAAGTTAACAATGATCTACATGTCAATAAACCATCTGAATCAGCTTTTATAACTCTAGAGTGGATGCAGTAACATGACAAACGTTCAGGTGACTTACCTAGCAACACTATACCAATCACTTTTTGTGTTTCATGATTTGAGTAAAGGCTTCATCATGGATTTTTTTATTTATATGGATATGCATGGATTGTCTGACAGGAATCTTGATAATTTCGGTATTTCATAAGAGAAAATGCAGATGTAAATTACCCTTCTTAGGAGCAGCTTAGGAGCAGTGAAGATCAAACCCCACCTGAGAGAGGAGAGGCTTTCTGGTGAGGTATGCAGTTCCAAGGGAAGAAACAACATGAGGCATGTCCTAACTCCAGATATTTATTTTTTTATTTGGAAGCTCTGTTGCTTAGTTAGTATTTTCTTCCTAGATAGCTGTTGTCTCTCAAGTTTTGAAAGCCATGATTCATACTTCAGAAGAATGAGCATGACAAGTAATGGTGTGACAAGTGATAGAACAGAATCATCCCTTGCTTTCATTACTTTCCTGTCCAGTGGAGCAAAAAACATCTGTACGATAGATAACCATAGCTTTTTTGGAGGCCATTGTTTCTATGAGTCAAGAATAATAACTCTAAACAGTTATCTCATCAGATACGTTTATGTTATTGTATACCAAAAGCCCAACTAAAATTTAACACCAAAACTTATTTTCAGTAAATTTTTCTTTGCATTTTTCTTTCATGCAAACTCAAGCTATAATAAGAAGTCATAAAGATCTATCAGTACATAAAGTTTAATTTAATTTTTTAGTCTTTTTCATCCTAAATTCGTCATGAAAGCTGAATGATGACAATACTGTGATAGGATAACAAGAAAAGCTTCTTAATGTAATGAATAATAAGCTAAAAATCATTAGTGTTTGCACACAACAACATTTTGCTTATTTTCTGCAGTAAAAATGTAGGTTATTTTGGCATCTTCTCAAAGTTCAGAAAATCCTAGATAGACCCAAAATGATTACAGTATGTCTGCAGGCAAAAAGTAGCACACACACAAATAGCAGATTTTAATACATGCGCAAGTCCTTGCTAGCCTCTGACTCTAGGTTATTCCTTACCACCACCACTCTCTGCTTTTTAAAAAGAAAAGTACCAATCACTGTCTGCTTATACCATTCATAGATGGAGCACAACTTTTAGAATGAAAACTGGCATACTTGTTGCCTGCTAAAGGGGACCTGCTCTTTCATTTCATTTTAATAGTATCAGAGATAATTTTTGGATGTCTTTTTGGAGAAAAGATTAATTAACAAAGATGTAGGCTAAGCGAATTTTAAAAGTTAATATGGTAGTAAAATTTGACTAGCACTGGCATTTTCTATTTGTGTTAAAATTTATTAAACTTAAAATATTTTGATAAACTACTTATTTTCAAGATGAACACTTAAAAAACTTTGAAGGATTGAAATGCTGTTATCAGAATACATCAACTATTAAGAACAAATAATTAAAAGTTCTTACTTCAGTAGCAGTTTGGTGCTCTTCATAGAATCATAGAATAGTTAGGGTTGAAAAGGACCTTAAGATCATATAGTTCCAACCCACCTGACATGGGTAGGGACACTTCCCGCTAAACCAAGGCTATGTCCAACCTGACCTTCAACACCACCAGGGATGGAGCATTCACAGTTTCCTTGGGCAACCCATTCCAGTGCCTCACCACCCTTACAGTAAAGGATTTCTTCCTTATATCCAATCTAAACTTCCCCTGT
>JANRGW010017091.1:0-17835 GCA_024733675.1 Psilopsiagon aymara | reverse complement strand
GGCCACAAGTCAAAACCACAGCGCTGCACCAGCTACCAAGAAGGGGAAAAATGACTGCTACTGCTGAACCCATGACAGTGATACTGGTGTTTGGTTCTAGGCATCCGTATGTCATTTCCATATGGAATAGAATATATAGTACTAGTAATCAGAGGAGTGTCAGATTTCCTTCAATCACCAAATACTGCTTTTGCCAGTGAACAATAAGAAATGTTAAGGACTGATAAATCTTCATGATGGATCAACACAAAATAACTTAGGGCCAGTGACCATGTAATCATGATTCATTTGAGGAAATGCTCAGTGCCTAATGGACCTCAAATATCTACATTTGCCTGTGCATTGCAGTTGTTGATGATAGCTCTCTAATTGTGTAGGATGGAAAAATTAATTTTTCAAAGGATCTTCCTTTTTATTTTAATTTCTTCTTCTAGGTGCAATTATTTTCTCAGCAGAAACATGAGAATGTCCATAAAGAGAAATACTGATGAATATTTCTTTGCATGTATAAGTCTCTTAAGGAACAGTATTTTAGGCAAACAGCATAACTGTTTTCTTATGGTCTCTTCTGTTTGCAGTCAAACTCATTAAAGCTTCTCAACATAGGGCTGATGCAATGCAGTTGTATCCTCAAAGGAACAGATTTACAAAAGGAGTCAGACAACACTTACAGCAAAATCCAGAGCTGAAGTTCTGCATCTGCTACAAGGGTAAAGCTGTGTATCTGAGAGATTTTCCTAGTGATGAGTAATCAGAAAAGGAAATCATCTTCAGGACTTGACTCTCATGTAAGGACTGTTTCTTTGTTCTCTTTGAATATCTGCAGTGTGGGAAAACATCTCCTTTTGTTTGAGAGTTGGAAAGAACAATTAGTTGCCTGTCTATGCTTCCCTGCAGTACACCTTGAACGTCTGCTTATTTTGTGCCTCAGAAGAGGAATCAGAAAGGCATGGATTTGAATATTTCAGCTATTTAATTGGATGTAAACTTTGTCTTAAATCTAGGATTCTCAACCAAGTTTACAATATACTGTCAACGAACCTGCTGTCCCCAAGTCACTGATTGTGCAAAGTGCCTAAAATATCCCTAGCAAGGAATAAAACCATCTTCTTTTGGGAGATAACAGCTCATACGTATGCTTTGAGTAATCCAAATTCAGTTACTCAGTGGTGTGATACAAATTCACATTTCCCACCTCACCAAAAAAGATCTTTAGCTACAGGAACTGCTAAGAAGGTCTGCAGGATGTACTTTAAACGCAGTCTGTTAAAGTGCTCGACTTGTGTGGCATAATTAAAAAGACTTGTGAGCCTGTCTCTCAAGCCAAACAAGAGCTTGGAGTGCTTATCTGGAATTCTCTTCACAGTACAGATGTACTGGTCTCTGACATAGAAGGGTAAATATACATGAAGAGCTGTCCTTGCTCTTTGTTATTTTCCTTGAATATTTCCTCTATAACACTGTGCTATATTTAACTGATGATAACTGTTGTTGCTGAATATTTATTGCTATCTGCATTCAATGAGTTCAGCAATACAGCAAGCTGAACAGAATTCGGACTCATTTTGAGGTGACTGTTATGAAATTCAACATGATGGAAGAAAAAAATATAAAAAATATCAGTTGTTAGGGTGAAAGGAATGCACTAACAAAAAGAGAAGTTTTGCTTCCACTGCTACACTGGACCACTTTCCTACAGCTTAACAGATATGCCACTTATTTTCAGACAGAGAAAAGAAACAGCAAGAAAGCTGCACACTAAGTTAGTATCACTGCAAGTGCCCTGGGCATTGGTACACAGAGACTTGGCCTATAATGAAGTCATTTGCATTCAAATGCAGGCCTGGTTGTGTGGATATCAGTCCACACTCTGGGAGCTGTTGTTTCACTGAGTCAAAAAGAAATTTGCACATGAAAGCCACATCCGCATTACTTAACTCTGCAGCTCACTCAGGGTTGCTTTCCTTTAAGACCAAGCAAATCTAAACTTCAGAGGATTTACTTCATTTTTTTTGTGGATACCTGCTAGACTTGACAAATGGTGAACATACACCATGCAAATATAATTGGAGGTGCTACTTACACATTCTCCATTTCTGAATTTCGTCTTCCTTACTATGGAGCTACATAACTGCAGAATTTTCTCAAACACCCCCAGCCAGCTTTTCTGCCAATTGGCAGTGTTAAGGCATTCATCTTTTCAATATCTCCATGCTTTTCCGATTTAATTGCCAAGTTTATTCTCATGTACAACCAGAATTGAAAGGAACAGGCATGCATGGTGTTAGATATTGATTGATTGCATTAGATTGAAAAAGTCTGCAAGTTGTGTGTCACTATGAGATTGATAACCCAAATTAAAAAGCTATACTAGAAGTTAACAGTGGACCATAACACATCTAAGACTGCTTATCCACATAGATACACATGTACACACATGTACAAAGTACCATTTATAGCTATCCAGTTGCAAAAATGAATTAGTGATTCTTCACAGTTCCTGACACTGATACAATAATTTTGTCAAATGGAAGGAAGGAAGGGAGGAAGGGAGGAAGGGAGGAAGGAAAGGGCGGAAGGGAGGAAAGGAGGAAGGGAGAGAGGGAGGGAGGGAGGGAAGAGAAATATAATCCTCAGTGTTTGTAACGTCTGGGGAATCATATTACTGAATTTAGTCACAATGTCTTTGGCTTATTCACCAAAAAGCTAGAGCCCCAGCACTGACAGTAGAAATTCCTCTGTAGCATCCTGTTAATGCACATCAATCCTGACCTGAAAGAACCTTTATGGCTGACAGGATAGTTTAATTTTCATGTCCATTCAATCTTTGGCCTCTGTGCTAAGACTACCAACAGGGGTGCAAATTAACACAAATTATTCTGATGTTTGATATACTGGGCTGAGAGCATCAACTCATTTTACACAGGCCGTCACCCAGCTGTCAGATGTTAATGACTTTCGGTTACTTCTGACCTGCTTCAGATTCATCTGAGTAGCTCTGAATTGAAACAGTCTTTATTTCATTAATAAGAAACTGACCTTTCACAAATTCAAATGAGAATGTTTATTTTCCCATTAAATAATAACAAAGGACCAAAGCCCAGCCTGTTGCGTACCCTGTGGATTTATGCCACTATAGAATTTAGCCTATTCATGTCAGTTGCATTGGGCATGGAAAGCAATAAATGTCCCTCAAAGTTGATTAAATTAAGAAATATATATGCATTAACAAATAATGTATTCTGCACATTTGTCATTTAAAAGCCACAAGTAGTGTAACAGCTGAATATTATGCAGTTATCTCTGAGTGTGGAGGAATAATGGAGGCATTTGTTAGAAAATAATTCCTTTGATATTCATTGCAGAAATTATTTGTTTACTATATTATTCATTAACACTGCTCAATCAGTCCTATATAGCATAGATATATTCTTCCCATAGCTTAGAGCATGGCTGGCTTCAAGATGCTCTTTCCTTATAGCTACTAGCAAGGATGCCTTGTTTCCTGAACAGACTCTGAAGAAGCAGATAATTTTGCAGTCTTGTGATGGAAATTTCTGAGATCTCCTTGCTTCAGTTACATGACAGAGGCTTACTTTTGCAGTCTGTAGAGTTTTTCATCTGCTAAGATTGTAACACCTATTGAGCAGCGTCAAGGTATGGGAATGGCCAGTGACAGTACTGACTGAACACCACTGCATAGCATTATGTCACGTAAGAGTCAAGGCAAACCAAGAAGGTGAATGAGGTTCCCAAAGTCCCATTCATTTGAGACTTACTTATCTTCAAAGTAATCTATTATTTTAGAATTTTAGGAAGGTAAGCTATATGTGCAGTGATAATTAAGACTTAGGACCTAGTTGAGAGAAAATGGCCAAGCTCGATGACTGGATGTACAGAACTGCTTTATTCCAGAGAAGTCTAGATTGAGAGATGATTGCAGTCTTCAAGTATGAAAAGAAGCTTAATCACTTTGTCATATCTATGGTTGAGAAGATGAGAAATAGGAGCTTAAATTGAAGAGGTTAAGTTAGACTTCAGAAACCCCTCTCAGTAAGCATTTTTAAGAACATATTAGAAATGCTGTATCAGGAAGGTAACAAAATGCTCTAGCTGATCTGAATATAGATATCTGTCTTAGAGTAGAAGAATTAACTAATCTATTGAGTTGTTTAAGTTCTACCATTTTGTCAGCTGACTACAGTACACAATATTACCTATAGACAGAGTATATTTTACATTGAGTTAGGAATCACAGCTCTTTAAACTTATGCTCTAATATAAATTTAGTCTGCAGGAAAGATAACATGATTTATCTAAAATTGAGGTAGTGTCTTAGTGAGTTTACTATCTGTTTCTCAAATGAGTTGTGGCTGCTGCCTATTTCAAAACTCCCCAGAAAATCACAAAGTTTAGTATCTTAGGGGCATGTGTTACTACATAGATCTGAGCTGGAGACACATGCGTTGGAATGAAAACTTTTAAAACTTTATGGCATTTCCGTCTTACATACATCTTTGGGGAGAAAGCCTTAGAGTGATGTTGTTGGTCACTACCCTTGATATACCATATTATATCTCAAGAACTTACAGAACTCTGTTCATATCTCACCTCACAAGGAAAACAGTCCAGAAGACTGGAGACTGACGTAAGAAATGGATGAATGTGCCTCAAATTCCATGTGGTAAATTTGTTTAGCACTACTGTACAATCTGCAGGAAACTACAGGACATTTGAAAGCAATTAAATGATAAAATATTTCAACTGTCTCCCTGCCTAATTTAGGTGTTATTAAATCAGGTATGTTAGGCAAAATATTTGCCACCAGATTATTGAAATTTATTTATTGCAGATTAACTATTCAATAAATGATAATTAAAGTTTTATGAGACAAGGAATAATAGTATTATAACAATTTTGATATATATACAACACCCCCCACACGCATACACCCCATCCTGCACTCGTCAGAGCCCTTGTGGCTGTACAACAAAAGAGCATAAAATTTTTCACTTCATGGATATCAAGAAAAGAAATCTGAAATAAAAATCAACCATGGTGTTTCAGGCATTAAACTGTGCTCTATTCTCTTCAATCCTTACTTTTGTACTACAGTTTTTTGATATTTTTGAGAAAAGTATTATAAGAAAAACACAATATCTTTGGTGGTGATGCCTGTTTAGTTAGTAGAATATACTTGTAGAATTTATGGTACTACTGGTTTTCTTGCCAACAACTCAACAGCTGTGACTTAAGGCTCCTGGCTTTCTTTGCAGCTCCAGAATAAGAATAGATGATAGAAAACTTTCAACTGTTTCCAGCATTCTAGACTCTTTAAAGTATAAGGTGGAGTTATGGGGCAGCCATAACTGGGTGCAATGCAAAGATACATTACATTAATACAGTGACACAGTGTAGTTGCAAAAATGTAATTAATATTCGGCCCAATATTCTTCACTGTCTTCATAACCACGGGGACCTTTGTTAACAAAAATGTAATTAAAGTTTGGCACAGTACTCTTCACTGTCTTCATAACCACAGGTACCTTTCTATGTGTGAATGTAGTCATTTTTTTACACTGCTGTTGCTCATAAGTATAATAATGCTCATCACAGCAAAAAGTAACTCAGCACACCTTGAAGTACTTCTGAAGAAAATAGAACACTGGTAATCATTACTTTTTATGATGCAAAATCCCCCATATGTCAAAGATTTAGAAACATAGCACTGTATATTTCTTGTATGGGTGCTGAGTTTTCAGTGGGGGGAGAGGGAGATGAGAGTTGTGTACATATATATTGCAAGCTCTTTTTAACACAAGTGGTCAAGTTTATAATTAATAATAACTTGTTTATATTGCAAGAGATCTGAAGGTTTCCAAGCCAAGGAGCTAAACTGTTTAGCTACTGCACGTGTTTAGAATAGAAGAAAGCTGTTGCTCATATAGGGTAGGAAAAAAAATTCACAAAACAGTAAACATTAGATAAGATCTCCAGCTCTTTATTGACACTCCAGAAAACGCCAATAAAAAATTCATTCCAGTTTTCTTATTTCTTCCCTTCAGCCTCAACTACGGTTTGTCCCTTGATAAATTTACTCCTTGCCATCCTGAATCCATGCTAAATCAGAAATCTGATTTTATTATTTCTTTTAGTACCTTTAATGCTGCATGCTTTTCAAAGATTTTTACAGTCAGGTATAAATATAATCCGTACTTTTTCCATTTAGATATTTTGTTCTGAATCCTTAAGCATCCTGATTATTTTCTGTGGTTAGAGAGTCTCATATTGATCGCTAAAGACCAAAACATAGATGGAAATGTTCTTTTGTTTTGTTTTTTTTTTTTTGTTTGTTTTGTTTTGTTTTGTTTTCTAGTTTTCAGCAATAAATCATGAGACAATCTGTTAGGTCTTGTTTTCCAATGCTTTTTTTAACCAACAAATTTCCTGTTGCTGCATGATTATGAAGCTTTTGTCAAAGTTTTAAAAGATGAACCATTGTCTAAACTCTTTTTTCAGAAACTGGAAAATACTTGTTCAAGATGGATAAAGTAAGGCAGACAGCTGAGACCTGGTGTTAATGCACATGTATTGGAAGGTAACACGAAGCTCTACTAGAATGGGGGCTGTTCAGTATTTTTAATGATATAAGCAAACCAATCACACAGCAAATCATCACCTTTTCACAGTTAAAAGACATTGGAAGTGGCAGTGTTAGAGACAGATAGTCAATAAAACAGTGGGAATTAACACCATCTACGAAAAAATTAGTATTTTTTTCTTCATTAGACTTACTGTAATAAATACATGTGATGTATAAGAACCCACTGTATAGCAACTATAGCAATTAAACAATATTTATCCATCACAGCAACAAGTGAAAAACTGTAATAAAAGGGTTATGCAAAGAATTTAGAAGGAATCTGTAAGAGTTAGTAACACCCAGTAGATTTAATAATCCATCCAGAATTTGCCCATAGAAATAGCACATTTTTCACTGAGATTTCACTCCATCCAGTGACTGTAAATAAATGATTTTCCCATTTGCAGTTAGGATACTGTCTGATATGAAGATAATGACACTCTTTGTGTCTCTATTTGTTATTGCATTGGATCTGGCTAAGGTGGAGATAATTTTCCCCATAGCAGCCATCATAATGTTGAGCTTTGCAGTGATGGCTAGAAAGGTGTTGGCAACACCCACTGGTTTTGCTTCTGCTAGGCAGTACTGGCACAGTACCGAAGCTGTCTCTCTAAAATTCCTCCTCTTTCCCCTGAAAGCCAGTAGGCTGAGGACAGGCAAGACCCTGGGAGGGAACACAGCCAGGACCGCTGACCCATATGGACAAAAGGGGTATTCCATGATGTCTGCTCAGCAATAAAAGCTAAGACAAAGGAGAATGAGGCAGCAGGATTTGTTATTATGGTATTTGTCTTCTGAAGCAACTGCTGTGCATACTGAAGCCGTACTTTGCAGGAGGTAGCTGGACATAACTTGCAGATTGGAAGTAGAGGATAGAACTTTCAATTTCTTTTGCTTCTGCATGTTGCATTTGGTTTTGTTTGGTTTGTTTTTTTTTATAAAACTGTTTTCTATCCTGACCATTGAGGTTGTTTTTTTTTTTGTTTTCCATCTTATTTTCTTCATTTTGGTCCTGCTGGGGGGCAAAGTGATAGAATGTCATAGGGGACACCTGGTGTATAGCCAAGTTCAACCCATCATAGTGATTAAACTAGAAATAAATATGAATAATAATACTAACATGTCAATAATAATATTTATATTACTTTGCATATTGAATAATTTGGTAGGTTCCGTAGTTGAGATTTCTAGGAATTTAACTATTCTGAGGTCAAGAAATTTATCTTGTCAAAAAATAATTTCACAATCCTTTTTTCTGTTCCTGACTTCTGTTTACGCAATGACAACAAAATGATTTAGTCGTGCATGTCAGCTGAGTTCTAGGTAGATTATTTACATTCTATTTAATTTCAGAAACCTTCTGTCTAAGATTCCAACATGGAAATTTTCTGCAAAAAGACTTTGACACTCAAGACAGAAATCAGTTTTATTGCCTTTCAGTAAGGGACAAGCATCTGTAGCTTTGCGAGGAGTGGGGAGAAGGCATGTTTTCTTTTAATCTATTACTTCCTCACACTTTAGGAACAACAGAAAAAATAGCAGGGGAAATTAAAACTAATAAGGTTGTATCTGGCTCAGAAACTAAGAGTATTGTGCTTGTTTTAATGTCCTTAATTTGAAATTTAAAAGGGAAAAATGTGAAAAGATGTTTCTTTTACACAACTGTGAAGTGTTTGAGTGAGTGTATGAATATGCTGTAACACAGTGTCCAAAAAACTGAGTAATGGCACCACCTGGACACTCAAGGCTGACTCATATGTATGGCATTTCTTGCTTCCATTGGAAGGAACTCATCCCTCCTAAGTACAGAAAGTACTGTTTCTAACTCAGGAAGGGAATGACATTGCCTTGACCTATTATCCAGCTGCCCAGAGAGCAGTTCACACACAGGTCTGAGACTGTTCCCCCGACCAAGAGGAAGCTTTGGATGAATTGCTCATTCATAATTCCAGCACCATTAAATCAAGCTCTTCCTCTGTGTTGTTGCTTTGTTACTCTTCAGTACTAGCAAAGAATCCAAGCTTAGCTAAGGCTAAAACAAACAAAATAACTTTGTACTCCAACCTGTTCTTCAGTTAGCTTTCAATACTGATGTGTCTTATGGTAAGATCCTGACTGGAGGAAAAATGAATAGAGTATGTGTTAAATTTTATGGCTCATGTGTCTCTCTCAGACTGAAAGGCATCTGTACTATATTTTTCCCTTCTGCTCTGCATTATCTAGTACTTTTTTTCTCATGCACAAGAACTCAGGATATAATTAATCCACGTATTTGAAAAGAACATAGAAAGAAGAGATGCTAAAATAGAAAAACAAATCAAAAAACATCAAACCTCAGAAAAAAAAAAAAGAGTGCTCTTCTACATTCTATGCAGAAAAGTAATTTGGTCTCAACATCTGCATCAAAGAAATTACTCGATCTTTTTCCCAAATGTAAACAAGACTCTATTAATGAAGAGGTTTTAAGAGCTGAGTTGAAGATCTCATGAACAGCATAATAAAAGTGCCGTAAGATATTCATATGCTACAGTTTCAAGAATTTAGATATATAAGTTCAAAATATGTTAACTTAAAAATTAACCAGATTTTTTTATTATTATTATTATTTTTAGTAATTTGCCAATTTTTACTGGTCTATCTGACTCATAAATACCTCAAACTGTGTAGTTGCTATGTGGGTTTTGTTTTCCACTCCTGCCTAATGTCAAGACTACAATGTCAAAGAAGAGAAAAAACCCCAAAACTTTTTCAAGATATAAAGTTTCTTCGAGTACTGAACAAAAGTTTGAATCAATTTTCTTTGGGGATTACCTACATTCGCATGTATTCTCTTCTTTAAAGAACTGTTTACCTCAACTGCTTTGTCAATATGCCATATAACATATATTTCCTTTCTGTAAGTTGATCTAATTTTCTATTTTGACAGAATAAAAAATACAGATGTACATTAACTAACTTTAATCATCACTTAGATTAGCATTGGAGTTTGGAGACTTCATCTGTACCAGCAAAGCATTGGAGTTTGGAAACATCATCTGTACCAGCAAAGTAGGCCAGAGCTTATTTCCTGAAACCAGCAAAATCATTGTCTGTGACTTTAATGGTGCATATGTAGATGCTGTTAAAATTGCTCTATAGCCTGACAAAAGAAGTCCCGACAGAAAGCTTTCTCCATATATGTTATATTGAAGCCCTAGAAACTCTTGTCTGTCTCCAAACCAAGTCTTCTAAATTAATTTCTGGCCCATCCTAATGACAAAAACTTTGGTGATTTTGTACTATTGGCCTTAAACATTGTTGCTGTTTGTATACTTTCTATTTAATAATATAAATCAAACTGTCTTAAATTTTATCATGCTTTTAGACACTTACAAGCTAGGAATTAAACAGATATTCTTCCTAATACAAACACATGTATTTCAATAGATATTGTAACAGAAGGTTATTCCCTTAATAGATCTTTGGCTGGCTGTGACTCATGTGAATAGGTTTCTAATGGTTCCTAGATCAGATTGGGAAGAAATTTTTCTGAATGTCTGATTAACTGGAATAGATATTTGCACATTGGAGCATAGACTACCTCTTAGAATCATCATAGGTTTTCCCCATTGAAACATTTTTATGACAATGAAAGCTCTTGAGACACTTGTGGCATTTCCACTACACGGTTCTACCATCCTGGAGCACAATGATTATACTTGAAGATCTGAATACTGGAGTTGCTGCTTTCAAAGCAGAGAAAGCTGAATGAAATAACCCCAATCTAATGTCTCAAATTAGAAGAACTAGTGGCATCTTGTTACCTTAAAATATATGAAGCTAACAAAACTCTGAGTTTGAAAATTTTGGTGGTTTTGTTCCTTAATAAAAAAAAAAAAAATAATCAACACATATTTATTGTTCTGAATTCTCCTGCTCTGTTTTCATGGTCTAGATTTTTTTTTTACATAACCACAGCCATATTGAATACATGTCCACTCAATTTCTTGTCAAAATGTTCCTTAAGTTTTTTTTCCTACAATTATATACCTTATAATGTCTCTCCATTTCTTTTTATTTCTAGTCATTCCATACAATCCTTTAGTCACTGATTCACCTATTTTACACCTCCCCAATTAGTCTATTTTTTCCTGCATTCTTGCATTCATTTTCTCACAAATAAAACTCACAAATCTATTTTCAATTACTCTTCCAAACTTGGTAATCAAATATTACTGTTGTTTGCCTGACTAAATTATCTTATGTTTCCTCCTTTGTGCTGGTCATATATACTTTCAGCCAATATAAATTCAACAAATAATCCTTTAAATTTTAATGTCTGAACATTTTACAGTAGCCTTAAATTCTTTATTTCTTTATGGTGTTTTTTTTTCCTTACCTTCTGTTCAAAATCCCAAGGAATACAAGACCTCTGTTTTAAACTGTTTTCCTCCTCTTTCATCTCAGATTTTTCTCAATTTCTTTTCTCACATTTAGCTCGCCACCTAGTTAAAATTGTCTTTGGAGATATGTGCATAAAACATTACTTCAGCCATTTTCTGCCAGTTAATCCTCTAATTACACCTTTTTCACAACCATTCTATTCAGTTTATTACATCTGTCATCGACAGAACTCTGTCTCCAGCAGTTTTCCTACAAACTATCCTTTAAGAATTTTTCTAACTTAGCTTTCATGTCCTTGCCTGTTTCAGGTGTATGAAGGGAGACAAAGAAGTTCATCAGTTATATTGTATGTCAGGAACAAGAGTCAGAGAAGTAAAGCATTCTCCTAGTTTCCACTCCTTCCCTTCCTAGTTTTTGACAGACTGGAATTGCTACAACAGGCAGTGTTAGGCAAGAGATGAGAAGCCTATAACTCAGAATAATATCAGGAGCTCATTAGGAGTATGAAAGGTCCCTTTTCCAGCAAATTCAGAGTTCAGCCAGAGCTTGGAATAGGGGATCATCCATCTCTCACAGAGTAATAAGGAATCTAGTTTATGGAAGATGGTATCTTGCCGTTGTGAGAGGCAGAAGCTCTAAAAAATGGACTGCTTTACTAAGTGTTTTTTTTGTCATGATCTTATAGGCACTCAAGCCTTTTTCTTTCAGAAAGTAAAAAAATAGCTAACCAAACACCAAAGAATCCCCAAATTCCAAGAATATATATTGTGATATATTACTCTTTTATCCACTTTAAGCAGTAAAGCTGAGCTTCTGGATTTCTCTGTGTATATTTTTTTTTTTCTTTTTTTTTTTTTTTTTTTCCTAGCTGTTCATGGGAAAACAAATTTCTTCATCTTTATTTCTGGACATAATTTAGCTGAGATTACTAACCAACTGACCTCATCTGAGAAAAAAAGCTTTTGGATTTGCTGCAAGGTCCACATAATAATGAACAGATATTTAAGCAAGAAGTACAGACTATGCTATTTTGACTGTGTTGCCTCTAGTTACAGTAATTGCAGTCAGATGAAGTATGTCAGCTTCTGCCCGACATACATTCTCAGTAAGAAGGTGGCATTTTGTAAAATGGCAAAGCCTCTTGGTAAAACGAAAGGCCTCTCAAAGCTTTCAGCTAGCAATAGTGCACCATCGCAGCTCAGTGCATGTCAAGTTGATCACTTCACTGACAGCTAGGCTACATGTCAAAAATACTGCAGTCGTTATCTACGAGTAGACGCTATTTGCTTCCACTTTTATTCCCTGACACTTGCAGCCTTAACCCTGTTAAAATGAAGGCTAATTCTTTGCCATCAGAGTCCGTAGAAACATACTACAATTACTTATTAAACAGGGAAATAGCTCATGTTTTAATTAGTGTAGGTGAAAAAATATTATGTGCACGAATGAGTGCAACACCTTAATTGGTTAACAGACCCACATCTCTGCAGAGCAAATCGGATATCTATCTGATACCCAGCTGCTGGCACTCTCATCTGAATCTTTGAGTTAGCTGACAGATGTGTAAGAACTCATGCAGTCAGACAGACAACTCCCTGATAAAATTGCTCCACAGCAGAGGAGGCTTTTGTGAATTGTTAATTTCAGTACACAGAGACTGCTGTGCTTCTGAGTGATTAGTTTCAGACAGGGATATTAGATGGCAAGCATTCTTTGCATGATCTTTCCCAGTCCACCTATTCTGGCACAGTGATTGAGCAGGATAATGTTGATTTCTTGGACAAGTATGTTAATCTACTTGTGTTATAAAACATATGTATATGAGCCAGCTGAGGAATTTTACTTTTTCTAAATGCAGAGTTAGATTGGTGTACTTTTGGAAATGCTTCCTTCTACACATTAACTATGATGGTATGGAAGAAATTTAGCTCATATTTGCTGTCAAAAGTGCCCAAGTTTTGAGTGAACACCCGTGCTCAGCTTTTTCTTCTACAAAAGTAGTGAAACAAACTCTCAGTGTAGGTTACTTGTCATAATGTTGAGTGGCTGAAAGCAATTCAGGAGCAACAGTTTAGGCTGCTAAAGGCTGTCACTGCTGGTCCTGTTAAACATGCCCTGCTGCAAGCAGCTGGCACTAAATATCACTCTATCCTGACTGACAGCTTAAGTAGAAAATGTAGCATAGAGCTACATTACAAAGACAAACTTTTTCACATAAAATAAACCTTAAGAATGAGAACATAATCTGGCTTGTGAATGTGCTGTGTTTTTTCAGGCTAATAGCAATTGGCAAAGAAATTTTTATATAAACTATGATTTGTATTTCAAAATGAAGAACTGAGAAAGCAATTAATATAAGATGAAATATGTTCTAAAAGTAAGATCCAGAGACTTAGGTTTATTTAGGGTTGTACTACTGTCAAAGCCTTTGACTTTATACAGAGCGCTTCACTCAAGTATCTAAATGTAAATCATGGGTAATGATTTACAAGGTTTTCCCTTCTATAAATTGAAAGAACAGTGTGAAGAGAAGTGCTATTTTACGTGCATTGTCTTTTTTTTTGTATAGGTAGTAACAACTATTTAGGTTCTACTCAGCTTGGTTATTTCAGTGAAAAACTGAAGGAAAATATTTATAATTAACAATTTAAAATAAAATGCATTTCCAGGAACAGCAAGCAATGAAGCAAGTCTGTATCTAAATCTAAATTAAGCCTAACGTATAAGTTTCTAGGTTTGATATACAGTGCCTATTAAAAGGAAGCTATGTCAAATAAATATAGCATATGTATTTGTCACAGAACATTTTCCATATTTTGTCTTACATAGCCTTTATTCCAATGAGCAAAAGTACACAAATATTTTCACTCTCATGCTTCATTAGTCCACATATACAGGTATATACAAACACACATTCACACGCACAAATCTAAGCTTTCAAATAATTTCTTATGACTTTAAGCAAATATTCTTCTGTTCACTGCAATTTTTTTGAAAGAACACATTGATTAACATTAGCAGTAGAAAAAAATCAAACTTAGCTGCTTTTAAAGAAAAAACTATCGCCAGTATCTTGTCTCAAGTTCTCTCTGCTGCTGCTTCAGATGTCAAAGTCAGTGGTGCACTGCAGCACTGAAGGTAATTTCCATTTAGTGATGAAAGCTAGTTTCCTCATTTTTTTTTTTTTGTCTTTTGTCTTCTTTGTCTTTCTACTTGCCCCTAATCCATCTAATACCACTCAAACATCATTGACACACTTACACTTACCATACCTTGGTGATTTCTATCCCCTACATGACATGCCTATAGCACAAATGCTGATGATGCATTATACGTCCAGGACTTTTTGTCACAATGGCAGTCCTCAACAAAGCACTGCCTTGGGGCAGCTACTGGTTCACTGCCACTCTCTTATGCAGCAATTATTCAGTTTGATTATATGTGATGATAAGCTATTAAAAAGCACTTGTGCAGGACTTCTTATTTACCAACATTCATGATTTGTTTTTCCTTCTGCCATCTGCAAATGTAATTGGAGACAAAAAAAGAAAAAACATTTGATAGTTTCTCACAATGCTTGTATTAATTTCCGACTGTAAATATATCTGTATTAACCATGGTGCTTCTAAAATAAAAGGTCAGGGAAGGATAGAAGGGAGGAAAAGAAGAAAATACTTGTGTGTTAAAAGTCACATTTTCTAAACAGCGTGTTGCTAGTGTTTTCCATGAACGTAGAAATATCACAATGATAAAATGCATGAATGAATCTCAGGGGTTTAGGTCTTATAGTTAGGAATTATCCATATACCAAAGAATTTGAGTACAATTCTGGTGGGTAAGGTAAAGCTAATAAACTAACCAAAACACCTCAGTTATTTACCTAGTATAAGTCAGTATATGGTAGAGTCAGCGAGAACCTCAGTACTCCCTTTGTATTTTATAGAGACAGCATTCAGAGCTAGCTGCCTTGATTTATTGCTATGTGAACTGAAAGAAATTAAAAACTTCAATTTCTTGTAAGAATTATGTTTATTACAGAGTTCCAGGTGTTTTATTTAACAACAAAAAAAAAGCCCACCCTAACAGTTTTATTTTAAGGGCTTAGTAATTGTTCAATATATGATCAAACATGAAATTAATATAAAGAAATATTTGGTTTTGAGTCAAGTAAATTAATACAACCTAAAAAACAATTGCTTTCTTGCAGGTCACTTCAAGATAAAATTGTCAATAAATTAGCCTTTGAAATTAATGAGTGGATAATAGAACTGCAGATAGGTAAAGCTCTTCCAGACATGGCAAAAAGCCCTACTTGTGTAAACTGTAATCCATTGCCTTGATCTAATTATGTGTATTTGACAAGAACTATAAGTATAAATACTCACTTTAGGCTAAAAGCTTCAATTGCATGTGTTGACTAATACATGATCTAAAATATTTTGTGCAGAGCTGATTCTTTTATGGTGGGAATACATAGCTCCTGAAATATAATACTAATTATCATTAATAATAATAACAATAACAACAACAGGACTGCCAATTGAATTAGTTGGCAGATTTGGCAGTTTCAGAAATCTATTAAAGCTGCTTAGCTAAGTAAAGGCGCAAAACAGTTCTACAATTGTAGTTTTCTGCATATGTCTCCTTGCACAGTGTGTGAGAGGACAGTGCAGCAAATTTAAAGATGAAGATTTCATAAGCAAGAAAATATCTGAAAGTTATCTGAAATAACTGCAGAGTTATTTCCAAAGGTTTTCTACAAAATTATTGAGGTTTGAGTCCCAAACCTATGAAACAAGTAGATCACGAATCAAAGCCCATAGTTACCACCTTTTTCATGGATATTTACATAAGGCATTAATAAAATGCCTAAGGAGCTTTCAGGTAAATCATTTTGCCATCTAAAACTCAGTAGCTGCTTTGATTCTTTCTTTCTTTTTTGTAGCCTGATTACAAGATAGTCTACCTGTTCTGCCAAGTAGAAGAAAGAAAAACCGTTACTGAAATGTCACTCTGACCCCATTCAAAGCATCAAAGACTTTTCAAAAATCAGGTCTTGAAGTAAATCCAGAGATGACCAGCCTTTGATTAATGCAGCTTATTTCCTCCTCTTGAAAGGGCTGGAGCCCTAGCACAGGCACTGAACTGCTTCTGCAACTGTGCACCAGCAGCATCCAGTAGCTTTGAGCTGAATACTTTCAGTACAAATGAATTGACATGAAAGTTCCATCAGCCAATTTAATATTCTTAATCTTTTCTTTATATATGAATGAGATATTAATGGACAACAGGGAGAAGGCAGCTGGACCACACAAAGTCATAGAGTGTCACAGCTGGAATATATGGAAGGGAATTACTTGATATATTTATAGAATTCAGTATAGAACCACGAGGAAAGAGCACATTGCTAAAGGATTAGAACTTAATGTTTCTCATAAATTCAGCTGTAGATTTATTTTTATCCCACTGGAAAAACATGGATAAAAATTTATTTATATCTAAAATTAAAGAATTTAAACAAGACAGATATTTCTACTAGTATTCTAGAAATTGCAAAGAATTAAAATTGGAAGAGTCTAAATTTAGAGTTATATTACTAAATTTGTTCTTTCACTTTACACTGCAGAAAATTAACAAAGGTTTCCTTACCTGTCTTTTGTTCACATCCTTTCAATTTAGTATTTCATAATCATAGATATCATAGAATAGTTAGGGCTGGAAAGGACCTGAAGATCATCTAGTTCCAACCCCCCTGCCATGGGCAGGGACACCTCCCACTAAACTATATCACCCAAGGCTATGTCCAACCTGGCCTTTGACGCTGCCAGCAATGGAGTATTCACAACTTCCCTGGGCAACACATTCCAGTGCCTCACCACCCTTATATTAAAGAATTTCTTCCTCATATCCAATCTAAACTTCCCCTGTTTGAGTTTAAACCCATTACCCCTTGTCCTACCAATACAGTCGCTATCCAATGAAGAGTCCCTCCCCAGCATCCCTATAGTGCCCCTTCAGATACGGGAAGGCTGCTATGAGGTATCCAAGCTTCCTTGCTACAGCTGTGGTCGATCACACCCTGCATTATTCCCTGTGTTTCAGAGGCACATCATCCTTGCCGATCTCCCCTGATCTTTCTTCCATTTTAGAGGTTTATTTGTCAGTCATGCACTGAAGCACACTAATAAGACACATTATTAGTCCTGCAAATGATAGTGAAACAAACAGTGTTATTGCCATATCTCAGTCATCAATGAGACTTCATCTTCTGAATCTAGGCATTAGCAAGGAGCAGATATTTCTAGATACGCAAACTCTGATGGCCAGTTCCTGTGCTATCTGTTGTCAGCACAAACTGGTGATGCTTTTAGAGATGCTGACAGTAATGTCTACCAGATGTGCTTCACACGGATAAACATTGTTGAAGTTAAATATGCATGTATTAGGACATCACAAAAAAACCCACAAATGTTGCTGTTAATGAAGACTACAGATTCAATGTTAAAGAACGCTACTTTTTTTTTACATTTAAATCTATGAATACAGAAGCAAGACAACAAAACAAATCTATGCAACAAAATTTACGTACAATAAATTTGCATAGTCTTGGAATTAACTCCTGACTTTTTTCATGTAGAAATTTAGACTCAAATTTAATGTCTCAAGTTAGCAGTTAAAAAAAAAAAAAAGAAAAAAAAAAGTTGTGCAATCTACCCAAATCAAGATAGATAAGGTTTAGGCCGTAAATCAGCCACGCAGTTTGCTACATGGAGAATCGAAAGAATGCAACTCCCACAGGTTGAGATAAG
>JANRGW010017089.1:0-14268 GCA_024733675.1 Psilopsiagon aymara | reverse complement strand
GCCCCCAGAGGCGATTGGCGGCCGCGGGGAGGGCGCCCGCGGATTGGCCGTGGTGAACAATGGGCGCGCGGTGGCGCGCGGAGCGGTGCGGAGAGGCGCGGACTCCCCGCGCCGCCCCGCGGGATCCCGGCTCGGACGGGGCGGGTATCCCTGCGCTCCTCCTCCGCGGGACCGGTGGGTGCGCTCCTCAGCGCCCTGCGCCCCGGGCAGCCAGCGGGACCCCCCAGCCGCCTGGCGTTGTACCCAGCGCCGTGTGCACCGGCCCTGCGCGAAGAGGGGACGGCGGCGTCGGCAGCCCGAGGCGGTGGAGATTCATTTCAGCTTTCCTCCTTCCTGCCTTCCCTATTCTTTTCCTTGACTTTTAATTATCCTTTTACTTTCTCCTTCTTTTATTTCCCTTGTTCTGTTCTTTCCCCTCTCTTTCGCCTTCTATTTCGTTGTCCCTTACCCCTGTTTTTCGACGTGCCGCAGGCAGGTGCCCGCGGACGGGCGCGCGGGATAGAGGCGCACCCCCACTGCGGACGGGACGGAGGCTTTGCAGCGGCCGCCCGCTCAAAGCTGCGCGCCCGAGGAGCGATTCCTTGCTGGGAGGGCGTGCGCGGGAGGGCCGCTCCGACGGACTCGAACGGGACCGCCGACATCGTCGGGCGGCCGTCCCGAGCAGCAGCTGTGTAATGAGTTGAAGTTACGGGGAAAACCAGTATTTTACCATATTTTCGTGCACTTGATCCCATGTTTCTCCTGCAGCTGAACCTACCCCATTGTTTTTTTTAACCTTTTTATTCATTCTTCCTCCCTCTTTACCCCCAGTCTCTATGGGCTTCCTGTGCATTAGCAGAAAAATAGGGAGAGCACTTAAGTGGCCTTTGGCTCGGTTTTAAATTCCCAAAGACTTCACAGCATAGCAGCACAAGTAGCTCAAAAGGTCCAGGAAAAGTTGTAAGTGCTGGAATTGAGACTGCTGCTGTCCTGGGGCTTTGCTCCTGCCCCTCCTCTCCACACAATTTACCTTTTGAATTTTACTCACAGAATTTGACAGGCGTAGGCCAACCTGTATGGCTTGGGAAGGAAGTGATGACTTTTAATGTTGGTTCAGAAAGGGCAGGCTGTGCTCATTTTGCTCGTAGGAGGGAGGCAGGATGGGTTTTCCAGCTGAAGCAATTATTGTTTTTACAAGTCAAGCACCCTGTAGGTATGAAGCCCCAGAAGCTGAGGAGGGGGAGAGGACAACTTGAATAACTGGCTGTTTGCCTAGTTGATTCACTCTCCTCTGCCTGACCGCAGCCCCCGCTATGCCTTTGAGAACCCCAAATGTTGAAAGCAAACATTAAAGTTTGCACAAGAGCCAAGGGGGTAAGCAGGAGGGCATTTGGGATACCCACTTCAGCAGGGGCATGTGTCACCAGGGCATTTTGGCATCTCTGCCCGCCCCTGCATGTGTGAAGGTGCAGAGATGCGGTATGGCAATGACATCCTCAGGGCAGGGTAAGTCCACGTGTCCCCTGCCTGTGTGGCAGTGGCAGGGTGGCCGTAGTGCCTGTTGGGGTTTGTGGTCTGACTGCTGCCTGCTGCTAGTGTGGCTCATTTGCCAGCAGCAGAGCTGAGCTGGGATGTGAGTGATGCAGAGGGAATTGGAAAAGTTTGGCTGGCTCTTCAGACTGGGGTGACCCCATAGGATGGGTGATGGGGACCTCCACAGCACTGCTGGGGCCGTGAGGTGGCACAGGGCACCCTGCCCATTGCTGGGTGCCTGGCAGGGAAGAGGGTGACTTCAGTCTGAGCTGGAATCCACAGAGTCCTGAGTGAGTCAGTATCTGCATGTGTTAACAATAAAATGCAAAAATAAAATGTCAGAGTGATAGGAGAATAAGACACGTCTAAGAAAATAGCAGCTTGGCAGGGATGCTTCATGTTGCATCACCCCTTTCTCACTTGAGGGCAGGGTCCTCTATGCTATCCCAAACCTCCCACCAGCTTAGGAACAAGAAAGGTTACAGCCTAGCCAGCCAAACTTCTCCAAACCGGCACAAAGCTGCACTGCAGGCACTCACCTGTGGAAGTACAGAGCAGACACCAGGCAGATATGGTGGAGCTGGACTCGGTTTGTGACCTGGCAGGTAGGAACAGGGTGAGCAGCATTGCGCAGGCACTTTAGTAGAAAACTGCAAAAAAAGACTAGCCAGGGAAATGCTGAAAGCCCTGAACCTCTGTGTGATGTACAAAAAACTTGAAAACGGCTACAGGTAATGGCAACCGGCATAAACCCAGCCCAGTACCACCACCATATACAAACAGGTTAATTGTTGGTAGCTTTGAGGGGGAGGAAGGGAAAGCACATCATAAAACTTTAGAATAATTCAGCTGAGGAGGGTGCTCTGGAAAACCGCTTTCGGGTCACTTGGAACTGCTGGAAGTCTTTGCTGGTCAAAACCAAACAGAACCTCTCCTGCCATGCCAATTCCTCCTGCTGTCCTCCACCCAGTGTCCAGGTTCTCGAGCCCTTTCGGGGCAATTCAGGTTTCGGGGCAATTCTGGGGTGAGGGCAGCTAACAGCGCTCACTGCAGAGTGGCTCTCTGGGGTTTGCTCCCAAACAGAAATACAAGTTCCCTCTAGAAAGGGGAAAGGGTAACAGTTTTTTTTGTTTGCAGCAGATTGCAAAGGCAGTAAATGCTGATTCTTTCAGAGCCAGCCATGGATTAAGTCCATTATAAAATTAAAACAGATGGAATGCAATTTCACTTACATTACAAAAAAGGACAGGAACCATCTGCAATAAGATTTAGCATTGCAAAGCTATTGTTATCATGTTACCATTAAAACCTTTGATGAAGGGTTTTCTTTTCTTTCATGAACTTGTTCATATGAAACAAATGTTTTATTTATCCATTTTCCTAAGATAATCATATTTTATTTACAAAGATGACATCTCTCCAAAAAGCAGCTCTTGGTTCTAACATAACATGCAAAAACAAAGAAATGGTGTAAAACTTCCAATGTCAAACCACTGGGGCTTGAATGAGGAGGATGTAGCAAAAGTAGAATTCCCTATCCATTTTTCCTCTAAAAACCATTTCCTTGTGTTTGGGGACAGTGTTTGATACTGAAAATAGATAATTAATGAGATAATGGGATAGTGCATGTCACCTCCTGTCCAATGGGATTATCTGATGGCTAATTATGGACAGATTGTGATTAATGTGATTATGGATTGGATATTAATCTGATTCTGGCTTGATCTAGTTATGTTTTAGTCTGCTCCAAATGGTTAATTGGATCTGAGATAATAGAAATGCAGCTTGCACCAGATTTTGCCACATCAGTTGATGAAGTATCTTTTGATCTGGGTGGGTTGCAAACAATAAATTATTTACAGCTGTTGAGAAAATGACTCTTCCTTAGAATGTAGTCATTCATTTTATTTTCGAGAGCCTTTGAAAACAAAATCAATATCCTTTCTAAAAGGAGATGTTGACAAAAGAAAGGCACGTACATAACTCACAAACAAATGTGACGAAATTAAACAGTGGTTAACCCGGTGGCCTAATGTCTGGTGATGCATTTGAATTGCTATGTGGAGCTTTGGGCTCAATTCTTCTGAGACCAGCAGGGGTTGGGAGCATTGCAGGGGAAGAGGGCCCAGCTCTGGGGAAAGTGGTATTGCACAAGAGCTACTGCCAGCCCTGCTATTGATTAAGAATCAGCCATGGTAAAATGGCAAAGGGAGCCCTTGCCATTTTTTCCCCTCCGGAGAAGAAGGATTCAGACAGTTCATAGGCGCAGAAAGGCCTCATTGGCCCATCTCATCTGGCCTCCTTCATACCAGACCACGCAATTGGACCCGGTATTATTATTTTTTCCCCTCACAGTGAGCCTGTCAATTTATGGTTGACCTCAGTCACGTTTCCCAGAGATTCATCTGGTCTTGATGTAGCCTGCCAGTGCAGAGAGGCTACCCCACTCCCCATGAAGCCATCCTTCTTGTTAACTACTTTCACTGAAATGGCAAATCAAGTGTATAGTTTAGATTCCACCACAGCCACTGGATCTCCTTATGCCATTTTCTGCAGGGTTAAAGGCAACGGCTAAGTTGTAGCATCTTAAACTTCATGACAGGGCAAAAGGTGCATCAGCCTTTGTCACCAGGAGGCATAAGCTGGAGGGCACTTCACCAGAAGGTGCTCTTCTCTCAATAGGCTTTGCAACAAAGATAACAAAAATCAAGCAGATTCCAAAGCACTAAAACCAGAGGCGTATTGCAGCTGCTGGTCTTCCAAGGAAGTGTTCTTCAGTGAGCTTAAACTGAAGAAAACAGGAAAAAAGCAACTTTCCCTGAAGTGCTTGCAGGCGTGGAAAGGGCCATTCCCCTGGGGTGATTTAAGGCACTACTGTCCTTTTCTCTGCTGCTTGGAACTGCTCGAGTGGGAATACAGTGGCCTCTGGATTCCTCTCCAGTAGTGTAATAAGCAGAAAAAGCAGCTACCTATTTAAAAAATAATGCTGCTATAACCTGGCACAGAATTTTACACACATCTCCCATTAGTGATGAGGCACGCTGCGTGCTGGAGGAGGGCTGCAAGTCACAAACTGCTCATTGCAGGTGCCTGCGCTGGGAGAGGAGCAGAACTCTCTCTCCTTGCCAACATTGCTTCCCTCATCCTCCACACAAGCCACTGCTATTCCTGGGCAGGACAAGCTGCCTTCCAAGGCAACCTGAGCCTTTGCTTCCAGGAGGTACAAGCATCCCTTTTCAGCCATGACCTCAGCAGGAGAAGCTTTTAACTCCTCCGGTGATCCTGTTCTCTAGGAATGGGCTACACATGTGATGTAATGTTGCTCCCTCGTTACTTGATTGGTACATGTAAATGATTAGCAAGTGAGAGGAGTTTATAGGAAAGGGGAAACACCTGCCTGGGGTGTTTTTGTAGGCTTGGTATCAGTAGAAGGGTTGTCCCTGCTATGGGGTGGTTTTGTGGGGAGTGCTTGGCTATGGCTCCCCCTTCGGAAGTAGGACTTGTGGCATTATTCTCTTCCAGTAAGGCTGCTGTAAGGCCTCATGAAAGACTAGCTGCTGCTCTGAGACATGGAGGTGAGTGGTTGTAATGTGGTCTAGGCAGAGTGTTAAGCACACCTGTGGTGGTGGTTTGTTTTGTTATAAAGGAACTCAAATGTGAGACATGTTGAGATGTATTTTTGTGCCAGTGCAAATGAGGATCAGAGAGCAGAACCATGGGGAGAGCTGTCCCATGCCGTGTAGAGGGTCCTAGATTTGTGGCTGTGGGGATGGAGTGAGTGCAATTTCTTGGGGTGACTGAACCACTTGGGTCATGTGAGCTTGCAGTGCTCGGGCATGAGGTATTTCATCTGCAGAGATCTCTCCTGCTGCTGCTTCCAGTGTGGGCTTTCGTCCTGTCCCTCCTTGCTGCTGCCCATGTGGTGCCAGGGTGTGGGTCAGAGAGCCCTGCAGAGCCGTAAGCAGGTTGCAGTTGCTTTAATGTTATTGGATTTTAACAGATTAGGAGTTGAATCTTTTCACGTACTGGGGAAGCTTCCCAAATGAAGGTCTCTTAATTTATCTGAGTCAGCTGCCCCCAAGGTGATTGCAGGAGGAGCAAGCAAAGGATGATCCGTGTCAGAGGGGGTCACCATAGCAGTAATATAAAATTCCTGCCTGTCGCTAAATCCCTTAGTCATGAGGCTCTATTGGCTGCATTCAATATGTTTTAATTAGGAAATATGTATTTTAAGGGATGGAAAATCTGATTCTGGTGGAGACGGATGACATATTTCACTTGGTTTTGTAGATAGACCAATACAGGTACCTGCTCTTGTTTGCAACCATATTTTCAAAAGTTTAAGTGATTTGTTATTGACTTTTATTTCTCCCCCTCCCCCGCTTGTGTGAAAAAATGTAATTCCCTTCCCCATGCAGAAATTGGGTCAGCAGATCCTAATGAAATAATCCTGGATAACAATGCACCATACAAGGATCTGCTCCCACTAATTAATGAGTAATTTTTCTTTCAAAATACAAAGGTACCCTCCTCTGCCTGAACTGGACGGTGCCTCCACCTTCAGCAGCACCCATTTGTTGTATGGCTTACCATTTTTATTACTGTCATGCCCTAGGTGGGAACGTCAAATAGGCAAAAAAAGCTTTTTGCCACAGTTCAGCTAATATGGATCATGCTGATATAATCCCTACCTGATTACAATTATAAGCTCCTAAAACACTGGCCATAAGTGATAAATACTTCCTTTGTGCTTGAGAGTATAATCCGCATCAAGCCAGTTTCAATAAGGATTATGGGCATCTGAAGTGTTGCTGAGGTTTTGAACCAAAATTATAAACAGAAAACATAACAAAAAGCCTGTCATGTCTCCCAACTGGTGACACTGCACCTTGAAATCTGACTAAAGGGTGGTGATGTCACTCTGCTCGTGAAAATACGATCTGTGCTATAAGCCAGATGCATATTGACAGGATCTCTATTTCAAGCTGTGATGCAATTAGGTCGATTTTGATAATAGCTCACCTTCGTTTTGGTCTGAGGTGTTAAAAAAACTCAAATGAGAAGGGTTCGTTTTGGTGCTTTGGGTTTTTTTAGGTGTATGTGTGTTGTTTGTTTTTATTACAGATTTATCCCCCTGAGATGGGCATGCTGGAAGCTGTTTTTTTGAGCTGAAAATAGGATTATGAAATTTGAATGCCATGCTTTTAATGAGTAAAACACCTTAATTAAGATACCATAATGGCTAAATTAAGTGTGCCCAGGATGATGATCTTTTGTATCCTAATTTTGCTGTTGTTGTATTAACTACGGTGCAGATAGGGATTTCTGTGCTGCATGAAACTTCACATTTCTGAAGAGTTATGTTGCACCTTAACCACCTCTCAAACAGGCAGTAAATTATTTATCTTATTTATCCTCTCCTCAAACCAATGTCAGGGTCCTGTGATTTTGGCAAAATCATTCTTCCCCTTGTCTTTATGAAACGTTTGTTCGTTATCACCTGGACATTTGCTCAATCCAAGAGATGCAGGGGCAGCCCCAGATGCTCATTCTGTTTTTTTTCATTTCTGGGGAGACAGCTGAAGGGTGGAGCCAGGCCCGGACAGAAGTTAGAGCAGCCCTGGAGCTATGTTAATCCATACAATCAGGCACAGGCCCTGAAGGAGGTTTGCTGCTTCCTTCAGCTGTTGCCTCCACAGCCATCCCTCAGGGCCTGGGGAGTTTTGGGATAGCTCTGGGGCCAGGAAGCTGGAATATGCAGCCCTGCCGCTCTTCTTCCATTATAGAGGCATGTGAGACAAACTGTCCATTCAGATGCTGGTGATGCTGGACCTGGTTAGCTTTTCTGTAAAGCAGTAGTACATTTGGCATCTGATGAGAAAATCACATGGCAGAATATATATTAGAGGCAATTTTGCGCCAAGGCTGTGGCAAAGCTGAGGAGCCTTTTGATCAGTTGGCCTTTTGCTTTTTCTGGGGTGCCTCAGAAAGGCAGAACAAATCACCGACATGCTGCAGGTCACCACGTGTGCTGGGAAGAGCCCTCCGATGGCCATAACTGCTCAGGATGGGCTGCATTTTTACTTTTTCTCTAAACCACTTCAGCATAGGAAGGAAGAAACTGCGTTGGTGGCTTGCTATCTAGTGATTTCCAGGATGGGAAATCAGCGGGGAATAGCCACAGTCTGTGTGTGCTCGGGGTTCCTGGGCTGGCAGGCCAGCTATTCCAGCTTCTCCAGGACACCAGGTTTTCAGAGAGATGCAGCTCATATTTTAGCAGTGAACTTGGCCTGAAACGTTTTGCTTCATTGATTTTTAAATCCTTTGCCACCTGGAAAACGTACCAGGAGGTATGGAAAACTGTGAGTCCCAGCCTAGCCCCTGAGGCAACCTGATGCTATGGAAGGGGCAGACACAAAATGTCTTGGCTTGGTTCTAAGAAATCAGAATAATATATAGTAATAAAAAGGGTCGATAAATTATTCAGAGGGAATGAGCTATTGCCCAGTGCCATGTGCAGGGGTGCAGGTGAGGCAACTGTGAATCCGCCCTGGTGAGGGGATGCTGCTCTGGGCTGGTGTTACCTGAGCAGGGTTCCCTGCTGTCAGACCGCTTGGAAAGCTCCGCCCTTTTCGCTCTCGCTGTGTGCCGATGCCACAGCGAAGGTGGCTGGGGGCACCCGGACACTGGTGGGCAGCCCTAGGCCTGGTGATCCCCCGGGGTCGGGATGGCAGCCTGCTCATGCTGCATGGCCCCCCTCGGGGTGATCCCCCGGGGTCGGGATGGCAGCCTGCTTACTCTGTGTGGCCCCCCTTACTTCTGCTGGCCCCACAGCCGCAAGTGAAGACTTCTCCTTTCTTTTTCTTCCCAAGGCACGCTTTTATTGGCTCGGGCCAGCCTGGTCCGGAGCACAGGCGTTCGCGTTCCCAACTCCGCTTCCCGTTTCCTGCCTTTGAAAGGCTTTAACCCTTTGCGGAGCAGTTCGGGGCCCATAGGCTGGTGCCGATGCCCGGCGCTCTCGGGAGCACCTTTGCCGCGCCCTCCGGTACCTCGCGGGGCATCCCCGGTGCTCGGCGCTGTACCCGCGGGCGCAGGGGGCGCTCTGCCGCGCTGTCCATTTTCCCTCCGCTGCCGCCAATGAGGCGGCGGGGCGGGGTGCGGTGTGGTGCGGCTCTCGCGAGAGCGGCGCCCGGCCGGGGCGGTAGAGCCATGTTGCGGGCGGGCGCGGCGCGGCCCTCGGGCCGGGGTCCATCCCTCCCGGTCCCTTCCCGGGGGCTCTGGGGGGCTGCCCGCTCCCTCCTCGCCCGGGTTCCCCCTCCTCCCCCCCCCAGGCGGTTGGGGCTGGGCCCGCCGGAGGGTTTCGCCTCCTGCCGGGCTGGGAGGCAGTGGTGGGGCGCGGGGCTCAGCGGGCAGGTCCCATACGCGCACCCCGCAGCCGTTGTCCGCAGGCGTCCAGCGTGAGGGGCTCGGTCCCCCTGCGAGTCAGGGTTGGCCTCTGCAATGGCTCGTGAAGGGCTGTCGGGGGATGCAGGCTGCGGACAGCGTTGCTAACGTGGTGTCATGGGTGGCAGCGTACCCTCGGATGTCGTGGGTATCGTGTCTGTCGGTGCTGTGCTGACCTGCCGGGCTCTGGGGTAGCACATTAGTCGTTTTAAAACATCTGCTGGTCGCTTGCTATCACAACATTTCTAAACGGTAACTTGTCAGGGCTGATGGCATCTGTAAGGAAGGGCTTTAGTGACACGAGGCAGAACCAGCTTCAACCCCCCTCAGCCAGGGCTTGGGAAGGGAAGAGCAAATGTTTTGAGCAGCTCACCTGCAGCTTCACAAAGCCATCAGCCCCAGGAGTTTTGCTGCAGTTCCTGTCTGTCTCCTGTAGCATTCATGTTCTGGTCTTTGCTTTAGAACTGCGGGGTTGCACAGATGCCTCTCAGATGTCCCGTGGCCCATCAAGTTGGTTCCGCAGTGCTTGCTTTGGGGTGTTTATGTGCAGGAGAAGTGAAATCGGAGCACTTTCAGCAGAACTGGGAGGAGAAGTTTCTGATTTTAGCCTTGTGGTAAGCTCTGGTTGAATGAACTGCAAGAAGAGCACAAACAAAGTTGAGCAGCCCCCGCTGTGCCTGATGCAGAAAGTGGGGTTTGGCCTGGAAGGAAGAGGTGGGCTGATTGATCTGAATGGTGTCACTGCTCCTATTGCAGTCGGTTGGAGGTTGGTCCGGTGTCATCACTGAGCAGCACTGTGTGTCACACCCTTCGCAGCAATGCTGGTAGCAGGTGTAAGCAAGCCAGATCCTGTTTCTTTTCACACCAGGCTCTTCCAGGTGCCTCATTCTTCTGATTAGCAGATTCAGGTATGTGTTCAGTCCTCAGCTGAGATCCCGGAATATGTGGGTAAGCAGGCCAAGCAGATCAAAGCTATTAACTTCCCCTGGATTGAGGGGAAACACCATTACACAGCCTGTGCTGTGTAAATGGAAGGAGCCAGAGCTCCTTCCATTTGTTCTTTTCTCATTTTGGGTATAGCATCCATAATGTGATGGCTCTGCCCTGGTAAAAAATGGGCTGTGTTCCATTTTACTTAGGGCAACAGAAACTCTGTGCTCAGCACCTTGTTCTTACCTGTTTTACTCCAGCTGTCAGTACTGCACTTCCAGCTTCCTAGAGCTCTGCTGTTGCTCTTCCAGCCTGGGTCGGCATTACAGATTGAAAGGCAGTACACCAAGCACAGCTCTGGCAACCTTGCTGACTGCTATTTGTGTTTTAGTGACTTTACTGCTGGAAAAAGGTGTTCCCTGGGCAGTCCCAGCAACAGAAGCGCTGTATTTCTAGAGCAGGTACCATGCAGACAGCAGCCAAACAAGCATCAGGCCTTTACCTTCGTTTACAGGATGTCCCTGGGATAGGGAGGACTGGTTGGCACTTGGCCTTTCTCTTACAACTGCTTATTAAGGGATCTGTGGTGTTGATGTGAACTTGCATCTGTGCCCGAGCAACCTGGCCTGCAGAAAAGCATGGTCAGAAAAGAGCACAGAAACTGGGGCTCTACCTCAGTGTGAGCTGTAGAGATCATGTGCAGAAAACGAGTGCCACTCCACTTGTGAGTCAGCGTTCTTGGGGTGATTAAGAACTGGGTTGCCTGATGACTTGTATTGATGTTAGGCCTGTACATATTTTACATCCTTCCAGCAGAGCAAGTCAGATAGGAGAAATTATTCAGCTAGTGACTGTACAAGGAAAGAAAGGCCTGCGACGGCCATCCCTGGTGGTTCTGCTGTTTCTGTGAGAACACAGCCAGAAGAAATGCTTAATAGTGATGGTATGTTGGGGAAAACGGGACATGCTCTCAGATACCGAGTTTTCACCAGAAGTGGTATAATTGTTACTAAACTCTCAACAGTTGTTCTTGCCTTGCACTTACTGCTGCTTCCATTTTGGACCTGATGGAGGACTTGTGTGCCTGGAAGCTTGTCCAGTTCCCAGCTCTAATCTTTCTAAAAAGAGAGATGACCTCCTATATAAGAAACTTGCTCAGAAATGGGGATGGAAATGCCATATTTTGCTCCTCTGTGTGTGACTTTCTGCAGAATCTGTGAGTCCAACAGCTATTTTGTACTGTTTCTGAACCCTGCAGATTGCCTTGGTTGTGCGCCCCTCCATCCTGCTGCAATGAGTGGCAAGTCCTTGCTCTTAAAGGTCATTCTCCTTGGGGATGGTGGAGTTGGAAAGAGTTCCCTCATGAACCGGTACGTCACCAACAAGTTTGACTCGCAGGCTTTCCACACCATTGGGGTGGAGTTCCTAAACCGGGACCTGGAGGTGGATGGACGCTTTGTGACCCTCCAGATTTGGGACACTGCAGGACAGGAGAGATTCAAGAGCCTGCGAACCCCCTTTTACAGGGGAGCAGACTGCTGCCTGCTGACCTTCAGTGTGGATGACCGGCAGAGCTTTGAGAACCTCAGTAACTGGCAGAAGGAGTTTATCTATTATGCTGATGTGAAGGACCCTGAACACTTCCCATTTGTAGTCCTGGGCAACAAGATAGACAAACTTGAGAGACAAGTGAGCACAGAGGAGGCCCAGGCCTGGTGCATGGAGAACGGTAACTATCCATACCTGGAGACTAGCGCCAAGGATGACACCAATGTGGCAGTGGCCTTTGAGGAGGCTGTGCGACAAGTGCTGGCGGTGGAGGAGCAGCTGGAGCACTGCATGCTGGGCCACACCATTGACCTGCACTCCAGCTCCAAGTCGGGGTCCTCCTGTTGTTAGGGGTGGCTGCTGCTTTGGGAACATCGCTTGAGCCAGCGGCTGGATCGGAACAAGCACGGGCAGCTCTGGGGCACTCTGAGGAGCGTGGCCACAAGGACAATAGGTGGTTTGCTCGCTGGGGAGTTGCAGCCTCACCATCCAAGTTCTGGCTGGAGTTTTTGGGCACAGAGCAGGAGGGAGCTGTTTAAAGAGCATGTGAGTGTAGTCCTGCTTCCATCTCTGCCTGTTGTATCAGGTTTAAAGGACTGGGTTAAAGTCCTTTAAATCCACTAAAGACAGTAGTGATCTGATGTGTACCAAGAACTGCCTGCAGAACACAGCTGAGAGTGCCCTAGACAGTCTGTGAAGTATTTTAGCCCTGAACTCAAACAAATACTAGACCCACTAAACACATGACCTTCCTCCCAAAGGAATGGCTACTCAGCATACTGAACAAAACCTGCTGTAGAGACTCTAGCCCATGTAACTGTGAGAATGCCAAATACCAGAATGGCTGAAATGAGTGTATCTGTTGTCTGGGATAAATGCGTTTTGTCCTGAGACTGAATCGTCCTGAGAATTGTTACAGCTCTGATGTGAAGCAACATATGAAGGAGGGATGGACCTGTATTTGAATGTGGCAGCATCATTTTTCCATAGCTGCCTATTCCTGGTCTGTTTTTTCCACACCTCTAACTCTGTCTTGTGTGAGTGTTATCTCGTGGAGAGGCTGCTTCTTGTTTAGTATATGTTTCCTTGTCTCTTGTGGAGGCCTAACACCGGATCTTGCTTTTCCTACCTTGAAGCCCTGGATGAAATATACTGATGTGGACATGGCTGGGTCACGTCAGAGGGTTTAGGGTTACTCAGGAGTTCAGGACATCTGGAGTGTGAAACTTCACCTGTTTTCTGTCACAAGTAATCACTGTGCCCAGATGTTACGCTCTAGCACAGCGGATGGAGGTGGGATGTCTCTGGGGTGTGCAGGTAGCTGAGGGTGTCATGCGTCCAGGGCTGGTGACCATGGTACTTTGTTACCTGGTGGGTCAGCGTCTTAAGTTGCTTTAGCATGGGTGCTCCCATCTGGGTGCTGCAACTTAGAACTGTTTCCTGTTGTCAGGTGCAGTGCTACTGAGCACAGTTAACTCATAGCCTTGTCCTGGCCCTTACTCCTTTCACAGGGAATCCAGTATTTTTATCTGTAATTCATACAACAGACCTTATTTGTAGAGGATATCCACTCGGTTAACTGGCCTGTGTTAACAGCCACTGCACCAGTTCCATCTCTGTTCAAGGTGTCTGGAAAGCAGTATGGGGGGCAAGGAACCTTCTAGAAAAGGATGTCAGGCTTCATTGATCCTGATTCCTGCCCCCTGCTAGGTGTTAGTCTCAAGCTGTTTGTGTAGCAAAGAGATGAATGCTTGCTGACTGCTGTCTTTACCATTAAAACCTCATGTCTTGCAACTTCCCGTGCAAGTGTTTGTCCAAAACTATGGCTTTGCCCACAAAGCACATAGGAGCTTGCCACAGGGAGAGCTTCCCTGAGCCCGTATCTGCTAGCTGCTGAGTGCAATTCCCACTGTGATGAGCTACTGGATGGTCAATTCTGTAGCTCTGATTGAGCAGCATCACTGATGCTGTGCTTTAGAGCCAGGCACTGCTCTCGTGCTGGCTGATGGCAGCTACTCCCCATCACTGAGCGTGCAGGCAGCCTCCTCTGGGGGAACTCAGGGTGAACCTGCCCTTCTCTGCAGGGCAGCCATGTGTGGAAGGGACTGAATCTTTAATGCAAAGTGCTTTGGAGGGATCTGATTTCTTTATAGGCAGAGCACTCATATTCACAGGGATAGATAGGGAGTGCTTGCAGCTTCTGGGAAACCAGGTCCCTGGAGGTATTAGAGAAGGCTCTGCCTCTGTAGGTCCAACGGATTTTTCCAGGATCTTAAAGTTATTGTTACTGTTTACTTACCAGTGTGTGACCTCCCCAGGCCTCTAGATTCTTCAGTTTAACACTGCCTAATATTTCCTTCAAGATCCCCACTCTGTAGCTGTGGTTCTGATTTGCATCTCAGGGCAGGCACATTCCCTCAGAGTTGGCTGTGCAGGGTCCAGGGATGGGACAGGCTCAGGCTGTGCCAGAGGGGCCACTGAGGGAGCTCCCTGCAGGTGAAACTGCCGCTTCCGTGGGATCTGTGTGAGGCCTCCCTGGGGAAGAGGGCAGAGATTGAACCTGGGTCGAGGCAGTCCCTGGCACAGCTACAGGTGAGCAGAGAAGTGATTCAGAGCAGCCCTGAGGAGAAGGACTTGAGGGTGTTGGTTGATGAGAAACAGCCTGAGCTGCATGCAGTAAGCACTGGCAGCCCAGAAACCAACCTTATCCTGGGCTGCATCGAAAGGAGCATGACCAGCATGTTGAGGGAGGTGATCCTGCCCCTCTACTCTGCTCTTATGAGACCTCACTTGGAGTACTGTGTGCAGTTCTGGTGTCCTCAACATAAAAAGGAC
>JANRGW010017087.1:18611-34482 GCA_024733675.1 Psilopsiagon aymara | reverse complement strand
GTGGTAGCAGTAGTGGTTTGTGTTATACCTTAGTTACTAAACTGTTCTTATCTCAACGTGTGGGAGTTGCATTCTTTTGATTCTCCATGTAGCAAACTGCGTGGCTGATTTACGGCCTAAACCACGACGTCTGTGAATATGTAATTACTGATATATGTATACACATTATCTGACCATTCATGTTCATGTGTGATTCTGGAGATTTATTGAAAATAGATAAAAGACCAGCAATAGAGATGTTGTAAAAATAAGTTAAATGCATGTACACTTCTTCCATGTTAATACTAAGATTCATTGCAGCTTTTATTGCCTGTCTGCATGAAACAGGCACATTCTCCTGTTTCTGTACAGAACTTAATGAAAACTGTAGACTCAGTAATACTCATAATACTGAATCGACCAAATGAAAAATACCTAGAGAAGAAGCAATGTACATTAATTTTGAATGCATCACCTTGATTAAAATGGAGATTAAGCACATGAGAAAATATAGTTGTTAGATCACTGAAGTAAAGTAAATCAGTAGACATTTTATAAAGTGCTAGGTTTAACAGACATCAAAGTTCTACACTTTCACTAAATGGGAAGTCTAGTGAAAGCAAGATTTTCCTGCAGGATCTAATTTTAAAACCTTATATATATTTGTTCTCGAAGTTCCTTTATAAACAGCCAGTTTGATAAATACAGTTATTAAATAAATTTTTTGTATACCGGGAAAATATTTGGATTTTCTCTAATCCCTGCTTTGAACATTTGGTTTACAAAGTGATGAACAAGGTAAAGGAATTTTGTCTTTTTAAACCTACAGCATGAATTCCTATGAGTAATGAGAAAACTGAAGCATGCATCTTTTTCAGTTTCACCTGAGATTGTATAATAGATCTACTCAGAGCCTAGCTATCAAACGCAGGTTCTGTCAAGCTAGCTATTATTTAATTTATATATGGCTCTATGCATGTATGAAATGAAACTCTAAATCCCAGTCCTATTTGAATATGGCGTTGATAATTTATTCTTCAGTGTTTTTCCACCAGTGTCATTAGAAGCACAAAACTCTTTCAAAAATGTAGGTGAATGGCCAGTTTTGCAATCTATGATTGTATTTTGTTTCCTGAGTTGCTCTTTTGTTTTTTGATAATAGGCCCTGAAGTTTATTAGTCTTCATTTCTTTGCTGCTCAGTGTCTAACTGACCACAATTTTAATTGTAGCTGAATTATCTGAAGTCACTTTGATTAGAGGATAAAGTTCCAAAGATGATGAACAATTTTAAGAGAGAGTGATGTTACTCCTTTCCAAAATCTGAAGCACATTATGACATAATCCATTTTGTTACTTGGTTGGTTTTTGTCCTTTTTTTTTTTTTTTTTTTTTTGAGTATTGTGTTTTTTTTGTTTGGTTTCTTATCACAGAGCATATTTTCTATAAAATTATGCAGAACTAATTATGTATTTGAACTGAAATCCACTACTTATCCTGTTCTGCTGGTAGTTTTGCATACTGTAAGGTATTCTACACAGTAGAGGGAGAGGGTATATGCTATCTGAAGACTAGGGAGGCAGAACCTTACTTAGAACACCTTTCAATTTTTTTTTTTTTTTTTTAAATCAAATTGACTACTGCTTTATTCAAATGAAGCAAATCCTGCAATTCTCCTGTGAAGAGATTTCTAGGTTTTCAGCTATACGGGAAGACAGCTATGGCAGAGGTAACTTTTGTAACTAGGTGGTTAGCTTAAGTACTGCTCTACCACCTTAGGTAATTTGAAAAGCTAATGAAAGCTCTATATCTTATATCTTGATCTAGACATCCCATATAAAGGTACAAAATAAAACTGTAAAGTACGAAACTATGAAATGAGATACAGCTTTTTTTTTCGCCCAGGCCTTTTTATAGTTTTCTTTAAAATGGTACTTTGTCTGGAACATCAGGCAATAAGACATTTGTAAAATTTACTATTAAGATTCTATGGAAGAGTGATGATACAATATATGTGTAATTACCAAAGGTTACAGAATACTGGATTCTAATAGTTTTTATTATAAACTCGTATGTGCAGCTCTGCAGAAAGCAACCTATTGTATGAGTCATATTTCCTTAAGCACTCAAGACCATATGTTTCCCCAGAGAACGGAGGGTATTCTAAATGCAAAATTCTATCTGGTGGGAATGAGAATAGAGTAGTAATTTGCACTTAAGGCTAATTTAAATTATTTATTGTAGTACAGTTTAGAAATCTTAGTACTTAGAGTTTGAGATAATTTAGAATGTATAGCTAAAATGACATTACATTATAGAAATGAAATATAATTTCAGTTGCAGGTAATTATTTGTCTTCATTTGGAGAATGCTATTTTGAAAACTTTTGTCGGTTAATCGCTTGAAGGAAATTCTCATACATGAGCTATTGTCATATTAACTATTCTGTGGAATATGCAGTACATCTTGATTTGTACTTGATGTCCACCATTTAAATTTTTCTTTCTGTATTTATATATGTAATATTATTTTAAAATTATGTTATAAATGTGGCTACAAAAGTGTGTTATTTTATTCTTCAATTTTCTTGTGCTGTTTGTCTTAGAACGGTATGGTACTCTGAGTTAGTAAATTTAGACTATGCAAGAATCATTGTAACACTGAGACCTAACCGGTAGTCTCAAAAGTAGTTTCTGGTAAAGCATCTTCAGTGTATGTGTTTCTAGAAGGACATCACATCACTTTATTATTGACTTACTCTACACAGGGTCTGAAGATGAAAAAATAAAACCTGTGTGGATAGTTTGTCAATGAGTTTAAGAAAACAGTGAAGTCATAAAGTTAGAAGGCCATCAAGATACTACAGGATGATCTAGAACAAGTAAAATTAAAAAGAAGTTTTAAAACGGTAAAAGCCGATGCCAAATATCTAGAAATTAAGACTACAGGTGATATAGAGGAGAATGAAAATCTATGAGCATGATAAAAGGTAGAATTTTAGTGAACAATATTTGTTGTGAGTCTACAAATGTTTCCATACTAGCTATAGAACATTTTGATATTTACTTCATTTTGAGTTGTAATATTTTAACATGATAATTGCAATCCAGTTAACCCTATAACTGCTTAGCATTAAAGAAACATATGAAACATAAACAAGGGCAAATTTTTTTCTATTTTAAAATGTATGCATGAATTCATTTTGGTGGAATTGACGTAAAGATATTGAAGTTGTTAAAACAGCGTACTTTGGTAATTTTTGCTACATTTCTGTGGAAACTTTTGCGATTTTGGGACAATAAAGTTGGAGGTCATTATTATTTTTCTGTGTGGATTAATTTAACTACAGTTTTGATTCTAACCCATGGTGTTTGATCTGCTGTTTGTTTGACAGGAACCTTCATGGATCTGTTGTACTAAATCCAACATGACATTACCCCAGACTATGTTTATTGCTGTTTAAACCACTTTCAAGTTATGAGATCATGCAGTATGCTACAATATTTCTTTTTTAACTAACAGCTATTACTCTTCCAGCTTACTTAAAATTGAGTTTGGAACAGTTTACGTGAAAATGATTACTTGCAGGTACTGCCAATTTTAAATATCTTTCCTCATTATTAAAAAGTCTATGAGCTTCAGCTGCCCAGTTAATTCATGAGAAAAGGGACGGAAAATTCAACTGGTTTTGTGTTTATTATTCCACTTTCTATTTTTTATTGCCTTTATGACATTTTAATTACCATTTTGCCATGGCAAAATTTGCAAAGCCATTTGCGAGGTCATATATGGGCAACAGGAATGTGGTCTCTCAGTAGCAATATTTTAGGATGAAAATTGTTGATTCGAATTTATAGAAATAAAGTATCTCATACTTGAAGTAAAGGTCACTTTATGGCAGAAATAAATTTTTCCAGTAGTTGTCCGTATCTGTATATGAAGAAAATATGAACATGATAGGCTGATGTATAAACTTCTCTTGCCATATTTTCATTAACATAGAAAATCATGGTATTTGGATCATTTCCTCTGCCTGGTCAGAATATGATAGTCTTCTTGCCTAGCATCGTGTTTTCTTTGAGTCACAAAATGCATGTAGCTCAGAGGCAGAATCTGAAGGTAAGCATATGTAATAAAGAAAATTTATGGTTGACTCAGTTACTAGAGTTGTTATATATCATCACTGTGTCTGCTCCTAGAGGGACAGTATGTCTGCTTCAAATGTTTTAGGTTGTATCAGGACTGTGCTTTTGAAACCCTTATCTTATTTTGGTTTACACTAAGTGTGTGTCTTACAGCACATGAATTTAAATCCATTCATATCCTAAAGCTAAACCAAGAGATGTTAGAGGACACTGTCTGGCACTACAAATATTAACAAGTATTTTGTCTAGGGGACTAGGCCAGACTGAACTAAGCTCCTGATGCTGATGCTATTTCACTGTTCAGGTATGATCTTATTTGGCCTCACTACTTGCTAATGCAGGCACAGCCTTAGATAATCTCCTTTATTTTATTCTTTCTCTTAAACATATACATAAAGGCTGAATATTTATTTCTGATAATTACAATTCTAGCTTGGGGTTTTTAAACAGATCTGAATGTAACTGTTTACTTTAAGGCACTTCTTTGAATGGTCTTAAAAGTTTCTAGTATTTAGAGATTCTCTAAAATATCTAAATATTCTCTAAAATATCCTTAGCCCTAAGATATTATTTTTACTTTCATATATAATCTTAAAGTTCACCAGAAGACAGCTGGTGAAAATAATGTCCACGGTAGTGTAAGGAAGATGGCAGCTATTCTAGAGAAATCTTGTTTGGTTTAGGCGAACTAAATTATATGTTTTCAAATCTATTCAGCATTGAAGGACTTCCTTCAGAACAATGGAAAGTCTGGGCATAGAATTATCCTGAGTATATGGGCTGAATACCTCTTCTGCTGACTACCTGTTTACTGGATATTCTGAAAATAGTTCTTACAGTTATTATTTGTCATAAGAAGTCACGCTTGTGTAGTCATGTATGTAAAAACCAGTTTCCTCAAGAACACTGTCATTTTACGTCATGTACAAAACAAAGAAAAAAATGAAAGAATGGCAGGAATTCTTAAAACTGCAGTTAAAAAAATGTCAACTGTTTCATCATGAAAAAAGTGAAATATTCCTATTCCCTTTTAAAAATGTGTCACATACTGTTCGATGACACGAATACAGTTTGCAGTGGAATAAATAAGCAGTTCCAAGCTCAATATCATAATGTTTCGTATTGTAGCAAATTGATCAACAAGACACTACCTCTATCTTATGCCAATAAACTGTTTTTACCGTATTCTGCCTTTAGCATCTGTGTTAAAAGCTGCTTTAAGTTACAAGATACATGGGATAATTTTTTCATTTGTACAAGCCAGTCAAAAAATAAACAGCATATGAAGTGCTTTGTGTGATTCCCTTTGGGGCCAGCAAAGAGTGTTAAGTTTAGCAATTCTCCTGAAAAAGCAACAGCGGAGAAGAGAGATCATACTTTTAAATTGGATCCGGAAGCATAATAGCAATGGCAGCAGAATACTATTACTTTAGCAAGTAGATAATTGGTCCCAATGCAAACCTTTAGAAAGAATATTAAAAACTTGCATTGCATATAACTTCTGATCCATCTCTGAATTTACATCTAGAGAAAACATATGGTAAATCCAAAAGAGAATGCAGCCCATTACTTTCCTGGAATATTGGCAGCACAAATAATTTTGTCCTCCTCTATATGGAGATGTGATAAGATTTAAGTATTTTTTCAAAAAACACACGAGGTTTTAAGATTCAGATTCTTAATTAGAATTTTGTAATACTACTGCTGTACTGTACAATTTTTACACTGTGAGAATATTTCTGTTAGGATAAGTATCTCTGTTCAATATAACCATTCAAACTAATCTAAGTCTGGCTTCCAAAACTCAGATCTGAGATCTCACATCTGAACTGTCTGCAACTTCTGCTACAGATATTAATTTTCATTTAGAGTATATGCAAACTTAGCAAGTAGTGTATCTTTACTCAAATTTGAATTTCTTTCTAAGAAACAGATAAATATTAATATATTTTAATATGGGCCAGTGGTACAAGTAGATTATCAATAGTCCAGACTGCATACCTTATTAACAATGCAGGATAACCTTATCTAGACTTGAAAAATAAGTTTAATGAACAGTAGAACTAAGAGAGCCTGCTTACCTAGAGATTGGTGTCTTGCGGTTGATTAACTTTGGTGTCTGAAGCAGTACGTTCTCAAAATGAAGCTTTTACATGAAATGGGGACATTTATAAATATTCTGTAAAATATGTATTCTTTGGCTGTACAATATGTGTTCTTTCGGTGTAAAGTTCACACTAAGCCTGCCTAGTGGAGCTGCAAACATCATTTTCCTCCTTTACATAGCCATCTTGCAGAATTTGAAATCAGGAAATAGTTGTGCTTTGACTTTCTTTATCTTTAGTTTCTTCTTTTTAATTGGTTCATTTCTTCCATAGTCATTACGAAAACAGCACAGTGTTTCCTTAGGAAATTAACATTATCAGACACAACGTAACCAGGAATCTTTGGTTGAATAATATTTAATCTTTCAATCTGAGACCTTTATTCTAGCCAAAAGTCTATTTCTGATAATATTGGTAGAAAAATATTCTTTAAAGTATTTATTTAAACTATTATCAATGAAACCATTCTACTTCTCAAAATGTGCAGTTTGATTTATGGAAAATATTCCAGGAATAAAACCTAAAACCCCAAGTTTTCATAAATGTCAAAAGAAGGTAGAGAGCTGTTGTGAAATACCTAGATGTAGATGTTTAAGACTGTATCATGTTAGGAATCATTTTTTATTTTAAACTTAAGTTTGTATAGAGGGAAACCTGCTTAAATACAGCTATAGACCCTCTTGCACTTCTCTTGTCTTTTCAGAGCAGCTTTGATAAATCTATCTTCCAGCTGCCTTCTCTAATCCAGATGCTACAGAATAAACTGACCTATGTATTTAATGTATTTGTAAATGGACTGGGATTCTGTGGAACTTTTTGTGGGAATAATTTCAGCTGACTGATCTTTCTCACCTGAGGTACCATACCAGTGATAGGGCTGATCCAAAGAAAAAAAGTAAAAATACATAGTTTAAGGAGTGAGAAGAATGAATTTCAGAGTATGATCAGCTTAATCTCAAGCAGAGTAGCATTCTGAGCATCTGACTTTCATGTAATTTTTTTCTGCTTTGCCAGTACTCAGTTCAAGGGGAGAATTTTGTCTTGACCTAATCACAGCACAGAAAAATCAAGGTTTCCGCAATGTGAAAACTTTGGAATGTTCTGTCTGGCTATCTATAACAGATAATATTCTGCTCAACAGTTGACTTCAATAGCTTATGAAACAGTTCAGTTCTCTAGTTGTTTTTTATTTTTTTTACTTTAATACAATCTTTCTGGCATTTGGCTGTTGAGTATCTCCTTTTTTCTTCAATTAATATTTTAGCTTTCGTGGCAAAGCTACAAAAAACAAATATACTTTTAACTTCTAAAGCAATTAGGTTTCTTGGGTTTTTAATATTGCTTTTTGTTTGTTTCTTTCTGTAAAAATGTTTATCGTGTTCTGTAAGAGGCATCTAATAGATGCCCATACAAAAAACTAAATGCTTTCTTAAGATCTTGTTATCTCATGTTCTGAGAGCTTGAGCTGCTGTGAATAAATATATTCTGCTCCTCCTTTCAACTTCCTAACCACTTTGTATACGCATGTACATGTATTTACCTATGGAGCTCTGTAAAATCAATTTTGTAGTTTGCATAGTTTTAACTTTGTGGATAACCGATTTATTAGTCTCTATAATGCTGTGCCTAAATCACAAATATCTGTGTGATTTATTTGGTTTCAGTTTTGAAAATTAACTGCTGGGGCTGTTTTGGGAATGTGACATTATAACTGCTGTAGTGTGGAACACTATTCCAGTGTTGAAAAGAAACAATGTGTAAGCTTTGTAGATTGAACAGTTGTAACTTTGAGCAGAACAAGAGGTCTAAAAGAATATTTTTGTTGAATGCATTGTGAGGCAAAATAGTTTTTTATATGCACAAAACCTGTCTTTCATCTTTTGCAAGTGATAGTAATCATGAGTGTGATGAACTTACTGATACCCTAAGGTAAAAAGTTGTTAATATTATATTGAAGCACTTTTCCGGTATATTTTTAATATACTTCACCACTGTTGTAATCTGTTCTTGATGCTTCAGTGGAGCTTTCAAGACACTTTTCTGAAATAGCTTCAACATTGTTAAATTCTTTGTATGAATCTTTGAATCTTCTCCCTCTTCCCCTGACCCACAGAAATTCTGTTTATTTGTTTGGTTTTTTTCTGTTTTTGTTTTTATGTTGTTCATTTGAATTGCAATTACTTTAAAAAATTTGATGACAAAGGAACTTGACTAACTTAGCAAAAATGAGCAGGTGTTCTTTTTAGGGTGACTATATGCAATTCAAAATAAAATACTTCTTCTCTTTTTTTTTACTATATATATCAATATAAACTAGGATCACAGCTTGGAAATCTTAACCCCCAAACATAGAAACTATTGTTTTCCCATTTTAGTATTTAAATCATACCTTAGCCAATACTTATTTTGACAGAGAAATAAAAGGTCAGTTACTTCAGTAGGTCTAATTAAAGGAAGAAAAAAAAAAAAAAAAAAAAGGAAAAAAGAGAAATTACAGTGTTTTTTTCAGTGGAAAAAACTGGAAAGAAAGATTTCTATGAATCCTTGGTGGGATTAGCTGATCACCTGATCTCAGCTTTACAGTGCCACTGAACTAATTTAAAGAATGTGGAGCTGTGGTTTTATTTACTTTGAGTGTTCATGAACCAATGAAGAACATGACCAAAATACGAACAAACCAATTAGAAGACTTCCTGTGATTTTGCTAAGCTTTGGTCTGTAATATGACAGTGTTGAGTATTTTTTAAGTTGCGTTTGATTACTTAAGAAATAAATAAATATTGTAACTTCTTGTCATTTTTATCTTCAGAAAAATAGTGGTGAGAAGTAATTTGAGTTCTTTCAAAATATATTCCAAAATATATCTCAAAGCTGCCTTTGGTGCTGTGCCCTTTTATTTTTGTTGTTGTTTTAAAGCTAGCTTTAGGAAGCAGAAATAAAACTCACCCATGAAAAAAATCTTTCACTGTGCTAGTATATTCCATTGTCTTCTGAATCATGCATTGCTCTTTGTTCCGCCATTAAGCACAAATACCTGTCCGGATGGAGCTCTGGTCTCCCCAGAGCACAGTGCCCACGTGCAGCTTTCTCAGGCCACAGCCATAACCACCATACAGTTTTTATTTCTTTTTTTATTTCTAAGCTTTTCTCTGGATGGAAATTTCTTATCCTGGGTAGATAGTGGTGGCTGTGTGCTGTAATAGCCTTTCCCCCTTTTTGTTGTTCTGTCTTTCTGTACCTGCTCATGTAGTATAAAATGTAAACAATTTATTTAAAATTAGGATGGGTTTAAGTTAGGACTTAAAATTATTTATTAAAATATTTATTAAAATTATTTATTTTCAAGGAAACTTTCTTCTGTAATACACTTGCAATTGGTTTTGTTTTGTTGGTTTTTTTTTTTGTTTGTTTGTTTGTTTTTTGGGGTTTTGTTGTTTGTTTTTTTTTTCCCCCCACATTTTCTATTTAGCTAGATATAGGAAAGATGTATTCAAGTTTGTGAAGGCGGACAAGTGGTCTTTTTTCAAGGAAAAGAGCTCTCTCTACTGTTCAACATTAGTAAATGCATGTTTGTTTTTAATCAAGCCCAGCAAGTAAAATGAGGAAAATGCATTAGCCAAGATCTCTGTTATTTGGGGTTTGTTTGTTTGTTTCTTTGTTTCTTTCTTTCTTTCTTCATTAATACAGCATGGGATTATACGTGAAGGTGAGACACGCTATTTTAATTTTATGTATGTGGTCATAATCTGTAGAGTATCAGGAAAATGAAAAACAGCTTACGGGGCTCTGTGACCTAACTAAAGAAATGCTAATTACTGATGAAGAATCTACAGAAATTACACTGGCAAAAATATGGAGGGGGCTTCTCTGGATCAGTTTCATAGGTGTTTTAATGATAGCAATTTGGTGTGTTTGTTTTGTTTTTGTTTTTTTTTTTAATTAGTGAGAACTTTAAAGTTTCTTTCATTTGTATTATATGCCAAAAAGGGATTTCTTAAGACATGTCCTGACACTATAAAGATGATTTCCTTATGTCTGCACAAATTTGCAGATCTGGTAAAGGTAACATTATTAGACATAATTAGAGGTCCTTTGAATTATTCAGATTTTATTTTTAAAAATAAAAAGATATTTGTCAAAGGCAATCTTTGTGTCACGGAAAGACGATATCATTCTGATATGTTGTAATTTTTAAGTATAAAAAGCTTGGAACGTCTTGACAAAGGGTAGGAAAAATTTTTACTGTATTCTATACCCCATTAATAGAGGCAGGAAATGAGATTTTCTTCATTTCAGCCTGCACCAAAACTAGCTGAATATCCTGTCTCTTTATGACAGGATAATGGGATTTGGTTTACTATACACTTCCTACAGTTGAAGATAGGAAGTACATAAGAATCTGAAGCAATGTTGTGGGAAATGCATTCAAAAGACTTTAAAATTATATTTCTGTTTTTAATGCAGTGCTTTATAAATGTTCCAAAGGTCAGACTTCACTTCTGCTGAAGAGTGTTCCCTTGGATGGCAGTTATAAGAGGGGAAAGTGGATTTTTAAAAAGCTTCAGCTTCAAGTAGTGTTTTGAAAACAATATAACATTGTCATTAGAAGTCTCTAAAAGCCTCTGTGTTTCCTGAAGAATGATTGTATTATTGTTATTTTTTACCTCAACATGTTTTATGCAGGCAGAGACAGCAGTGTTTTCTCCCTTGAGACAACTTCATAACATATATATTCAGGTCTAGATTTCACTTTTAAATCTACTCTCAGTCCATTCAGAATTGAAGATAACTGAAAATCAGCACCTTTGTAATAAATGGGATTTGCAGTAACTGATGCTGGGGGGCAATAACTGTAATTTTCATCAATTCATTGTGGTTTTCAAAGAAATCTGTATATACTTATCTTCCTTTTACTCCCTCTTTCTCACCTGGTACTTCAACATATATAATCTTTCAGGCTTGCAATATTGTGAGCAATTCTTTTTGTCAAAACTGCACTCACAAAATTCTCCACTTTCTTTAAAGCATTTTTCTAAATTTGTTACTCTCACTTTCTGAGGCTAGAAGAAAAATCTATGCTTATTCTGATGTCTTCAGTTATCTATTGCAGTTTGTTCTCTTTTTGTCTACCCATTTTTCCCTCTGCTCTAATATGCAGAACACTATTGTTAAATAAGTCCATTCCTATTGTTCACCTGAGTTTTTTCCTTTTGTTCGTAAACATATGGTGGAATGCAGTTGCTCACTCTCTTTACTCCACTTCACATGAAATTAAAATTCAAATTGCTTATCTTCAAATTGCATGGAATTTTTCCATCCCAGCTACAACATTTTACATATGCCTTTGTTGAAGTCCCTGACATTCCTGTCCACCCATTTTTCCAGCCTTTTTATGTTTTGGATAGCAGCCTTCTTCTGCAGTGGATAAGTGCCCCCAGCCTGGTGTTTTCACAACCCTGGTTCTCTATTCCAGATGGAGAAAACTCAGATTTAATAGCAGGCTGGAAGTACAGAAGGAAAATAGAAAGCTAGATCTGTGAGTGCTCAAGACTAAATGTGTCTGAACAAAGAAAGAAACTTTTTATTGTTGGGGAAAAACTACTACTAATTTCACTAATGAAGAATGTTCAAACTGTATTATAATGGAGACTGAGTTCAAGAAACTACCTGTTTGCAAAGGTCAGTCAAAGCAAGATGAGAAAAAGGCCAAAAAGATGTTAAGGAGTGTTAGGGAATTTCCAGGTACCATAGTTTTAACCCTACTCTGGCATCTTGTGTGCCTGATTGGTTTGCCTCTGCAGCTACAATGTTTGCCATATAGAGTTTACAGGAGCTCAGGTAGAAGTAGGTTTCTCAGTTTCAGCCTAATGCCTGCCAGTTTTTCTCTCCCACACCTGGTCTGTCATCCCTCCCATCCTTCACTTTGTTACCTTGTGTACAAGAAATTATACCCTTGGTGCTTTCAGTTTCATCAGTTGAAATAAATGAAGTTCTAAGAATTGATTAACTTCCTGTGAGGAAAAGAACTGAAGGCTGAACACATTCCATGCTTCCCAGTAGTGGCAGTATGTCAGGGCACAATATGTGTCTGAAAGATACAAATTTTGCCCCTTCATACTTGATCAGATGTTTTTTATTGACCACTGATAGCAAGCTATAATTCAACTATGATAAAGCATCACTGGTCACATTAGAGATGTACTTTAACTAATAGCATTCTTAAGGCTCTGCACTTTCCTATAATTTGGGATTACCTCGCAGTTTTGTGTGTAGATGTACTCTTTTCCAGGATTTCATTTTATTCAGTAAACACAGGGTTCACTTACCTGTTACTCTTTGAGATATATCAGACTAAACCTGGCACTTATAATTTCTACTTTGTTTCCTTAGCTCCAAACCCTGGATCATGTTTTTAATGAAGTCCAGCCTCTTTCTTGTTCCAGAATGCAGGACTTGCAGCTGTGCCTCCCTTCATCTGAACTGTAGGTTATAATTTCTAGCTATGCTCAGAAGGCAAAAATTAACAAGGGAAATGGCAGCTGCAGCATGGAAAACTGAATAGAGAAGGGACTGAAATTAACCCAAAATTATGAACAGAGGGTTGAAGAGAGAGGAAATTTGCTTTGTAATTATGTGTGTGAGTGGACAAGGAAGGAGAAAACTTGGTCTGATCAGAAAGCACAACCATCTGGAGGTCTCAGTAACCAATTTAACTAGCTACTTTCCAGAAAATTAAATATAAAATCTTTCAAGGTGAACAAAGATCTTAAAACTCTCAAAGTTTTCCTATAACAGTGATGAAATTATAAACTAAATCTTACCATGCTGTGTTAGCCTTTGTAATTCTGAACTTGGAAACTGTAAAACCATGGTTTTTGCATTCATTTAGGCAAAGCATGTAAACAATAGAGAAGTTTCCTTTATGCTCACTTGGTTTTTTTGCATCAGTCCTCTCACTCTCGCTTCTCTATTACATCTGTTTGTCTTCCCCTCCAGACTTCATCATTACTTCTGCTCAGCCCACCAATGGTTTCATTTCAAAAAAAAGAGCGCCTGGCATTCATCAGTCCATAGACGAGACTTGAACACTTTCCTTTTAGATTTCTAACAAGTATTGATATTTTCTTCTGTCTCTCCCCTCAAGTTTGGCAGAAGCTGTCTCTAGAACATCTACAGATATATTTAATTGTTCTTGAAATCCTCCTTAAAACTTTGAACTTGGGTTCAAAATCTTGAGAAGTTACTACTGATTAGACTCGCTACCTTATATGTGAAAATTTCTGTTTCCTTATATTCTTCTTTTCCCTTTGTTTTACTTCTAACTATGACTTCATTTAAATTCTAAGGTGTTTCTTCAAGCATTTTATTCTGTAATTGTACAGAAGCTGACCCAGTGAGGCTGTAGTTCTTGGTTGTGGCTCAGAGCTACTGCAGTAGGGTAAATATTAAATAATTAGGAAAAAAAGGTCCACTAGAGGGAGAATTTGTACTTGCATTTCCCAGAATATTTAATCATCCCGTTTGAGAAATTCTGAGCATTTTCTTACTGTAAGCTAGGTAGCCAGCACCAACAGCAGATGGCAACTGATATTCATACACATGTTTAGCACTTACATATCTTCTGTTGTTGGATGAGAGCCGTAGACTTGGATTTTCAAGCACTCCTTGTTAACTGTCTTTTTTTTATTATTTATGTTTTCCCAAATTCTAAGCAATACATAATTAAATATCCCCACAAGAATATCCCAAAGCCAGTGTCCTTGCTAAAGAGATTGCACAGTTTAAAGCACCATATAACAACAGATCAATATAGAGATTAAAAAGTGAGTAGGGGACTAGACTACTGTAAATACTGTTTTCAGTAGTCTACTTTGTCAGTTTTCTGAAGTCACTGCAATGAGGAATTTAAATGTAGATAATGACATTAAATTTTCAGATGTTTATAGGTGGCTTCTCCTAAATGGAAGACTATCTTGAAGACAGCCTGAAGGCATTTAGTAATGACAGGGGGATGAGGGAAACTTGTATCTTAAGTGTAATTTGGTATGTCAGCAAGATGAAAGAAAAGAGGAAGGGTGGAATAGTCAGAGAAGTCTTCCAGAATTGAAGGCAGGCAGTCTGTGTTCACAAAAAAGGGGGAAAACCAGATAAAAGTGGAGTGTCATATCAGAATGTTTGACTGGGGAAATTGCTGTCAGCAGTGTTCTGAACTGTATTTGTCAAGGCCAGGAGAAAGGATGGGAGATAATGATTTTCTGGGTAAGAGTTCTGGCTGTGTGGATGGATGGGACTGCTGCATCATCATAATACTCTGAAAACTGGATGCTAAGCACAAACACACAGGATTTTCTTCCCTGGACATATGGTTCCCCAGGGTTCTCAATTTACAGTGTTGAAGTTTTAAAACGCTGTATCAGCATAATGACACATTCTATAGACAATAACACTAATATCCCACCACATTTTGTTTTCCCTTAAGATAGAAACTTTCCAGACAATGTGGTGATTCTTTAGCAAAATTGGCAGAACTACCTTTTCAGAAATATTCTTTGTGCCATTTTGCTATTTCTTAGATCTCCAGGTTTTCCTTCTACTTCCTCTGTGTACCTTTCTTCATGTGCCCTTTTCCATTTAAAGAGTATCTTTAACATTTGTACCTTTATTTTTTTTTCCTTCAAGTGTTTATCTGAAAGCTCATTTACACTATGTACTGTGCTGTCAGACAATTTTTCATCGTAGCATTTTGTTAGGTGTTCATCTTCCTTTAAGGGCAGTTTATGTGATAACTGAAGGATCTTGGACACATTTGCAGACAAAGAGATTGTTTCCTGTTTCTGCTCTTTCCATGTAGGCTATAAGACCCTCTAACCTTTAGGATGTCAGGAGAGCTTGTTTGGAAAATGAGATACTCATTCTTGGAGTTGAACAGGGGTAAAAGAAAACAAAACACTTAATCATTAGCTTTGGTGCCATGTGCCTTGTTAGAGCACCAAACACCTTCCCCAGGTCATCTTCTAAAGACAGGAGATTTAGAGGTGTTTCTGGACCATTTTTCATGAGTATCTCGTAATTTCTGCAAAATGGGACTCAAGAAGAACATTGACAACTGTGTCTGTTTATGGGCTGCGGTATTCACCTGTGCAGAGGTTATTTGGGACTGGAGACAGCACCTCAACCCTTTGCTCTTCAGGTAACTGGAAACATCTTCTGCAACATCTTACCTACCATGGTACTTATTTGAAGCTGTCTAGTAAGCCACTTTTGAGACACATAGTTGGACGGCAATTTACTACAGAATGCTGTCACAGAATCATAGAGTAGTTAGGGTCAGAAAGGACCACAAGATCATCTAGTTCCTACCACCTGCCATGGATAGGGACACCTCCCACTAAACCATGTCACCCAAGGCTATGTCCAACCTGGCCTTGAATACTGCCAAGGATGAAGCATTCACAACTTCCCTGGGCAACCCATTCCAGTGCCTCACCGCCCTTACAATAAAGAATTTCTTCCTCATATCCAATCTAAACTTCCCCTGTTTAAGTTTGAACCTGTTACTCCTTGACCTCTTGTGGGTGTAAAGAACCTTGTTGTGGAGGATTTCTCAGCTAGAGCAGCTGCAGGGAGAACTTTGAGATAGCAGA
>JANRGW010017087.1:0-12325 GCA_024733675.1 Psilopsiagon aymara | reverse complement strand
GGACTGTAGTGATAGGACAAGGAGTAACGGGTTCAAACTTAAACAGGGGAAGTTTAGATTGGATATAAGGAGGAAGTCATTTACTGTAAGGGTGGAGAGGCACTGGAATGGGTTGCCCAGGGAATTTGTGAATGCTCCATCCTTGGCGGTGTCCAAGGCCAGGCTGGACATAGCCTTGGGTGACGTGGTTTAGTGTGAGGTGTCCCTGCCCATGGCAGGGGGTTTGGAACTAGATGATCTTGTGGTCCTTTCTGACCCTAACTATAGGTCTAGCCCCAAGAAATCTGAGATGGCAACAGCCTAACTTATGCATTTTAATATAGCCTATATCCATATGAAGTAGAGACGGGGGAAGTGGGGCCTAGTTTGGTTTGTTCTGTGCCCTGTCTTCTCCACTGCCTCTCCTTTCCCTTCTCTTCGAACTGCCCTGCAGAGCAATTTATGCTAATAATCGTTTTCTTCTCATGTAGGCCATGCCCTTCAATTACAGTTATCTAGTAGTTAACAGATACCTTTGTGCATTGCATTGGCATTTTATTTATTTCCAAATGTTGCTAGGCTTCCTTGTGCAGTTTAGACAGAATTGCATTTGCAGTCCTTTCTAATGGAAGCAGGCTCTTTTACTCCTGTAAGTTAAGGAACATCTAATCTTGTTAGAAGGAAATCTCCAGGCTATCCTACATAGTGTTGACATAACGATTTCATTTATAACCAAATGATAAGTAGACTGCTCTTGGGATGACTACTTCCCCAACTTCATTTGTTTTGTTTTCCTATGTGCGCATATGGTAATGTGTTTTTAAGCTAGAGGTCTTTTGACAGACCATTTACTGTATTGCTTATGGGAAAGCTGGATGGCTCCCAACAGCTCTCATTTTACAATGTTTTAGTCCAGAAACAAATGGTATTCTGAAAATATTTTCAATTCATCCTCTGTATCAGCACAGAATGTAGAAAGAACTGTAAAAACTTGCAAATATTTCAGAGCATCTCTTTTTTCAATTAATTCTTCAGAAGCACAAGGTACTAAAAAGTTTGGAGCTTTATAGAAGTTCTGTTATGGGTCTGCATTCCACTTAGCAAATTATTTTGAAAATATAAGACTGTTTTCTCTGACATTTGTATAAAATGCTGCTGAAGTCCATGTGCGTAGTTTGAAAATCTTTGTTTTTCTTGGAATAGACCCTGACCATATTGTGATACAGCTTTTGCATGTACTTGTTTTCTTTTATTACCATATACTCAATGTTCTCTTACCTTTGTTGTATCGGCAATGCACAGAAAAGAGAACAAAAAGCCAGCAGTTCACTTGAGAGAATCAGCAATTGAACAGTACTTTTATTTTCTTAGAATCCTGACAATATTTTCAAACACTCCTAAGGTATAATAAAAGAAATAAATGACTGACTAAATACAACATCATTGAATTGCAAGGTGAATCTGAGCCAACATTATAAAAACAGCTCTAAAATTTTAAGTGACAACAAGTGTTTTGTTGATGGTGGTAAATACCCAACTTTGGATGTACCTCAAGCTGTTCTTACTTTGTTCTTCTGAAAAAATACTTCTAAAAGTATCTCTATCTGACTATTATTTGGAAAGTTAGCCTGATTCTTTGGTCATTTTAGATACCATTGTTCCCTTAGAATATTATTGAAAATTTGCTTAGCTGAAATATGCAGAGTAAATACAGCAGCCTGCAATTTCCATGGCAGACATTTTCCATGCCTTTGTCTATTACCAGAGAATGCTTGCCATTCTGTGATATGTGCAACTAATCCCATTTTTAGTCACCTATTGCAGCCCGATGGTACCTATGGGGTACCCCTGTGGAGGCCATGCATATCACTGATAGGAAAACACTCTCATAAGCACTACTCTGCACTTAGAAAATCCGTAAATATTATATCAGTTCTTTGAGGATGTGGCAATTGGCAGGTATTAGAATAGTACTGTGAACTGTACTGGTACATAACATTTTATTAAGACTTCCTATCAACTATAAATTTCTTCTTTTATACTTATTTTCTTCCTTGACTGCTATGCTCCTCAATTCATGTGTTAACCTCTCTTTCCAAATAAGAATCAAAGTATCTTATTTTCAACACAAGATTCTTATTTTCAACCTTACCTAGAACCAGAATTCTCCTCAGTCACACCATACCTCAGTATTCTGTTATTTGCTTCAGGAACTTAGACCATGGTATAGCGCTCATTCTTCACAACCACTTCTGACTCTGTCTTCTTTTCTCTCCACTTCTTCTGCACCATTCTCAGGTGCTCTAGTACCTCAGCATGATCTGACCTTACAGTTGGTCCTGCTTTGAGCAGGAGAGTGAACTTGATCACCTGAGGTCATTACCAACCTGAATTCTTCTATGATCCTGTGGTACTGATCTACTTGCTTTCAAAGAAGCAACACATCGGAGGGTTCTTTCGCTTGCATTCCTATGTGTCTGGAATTCCCTACTTGGTCCCAAGTAAGATATTTTAATAACTTTTTCTCTTCATTTTTTATATGGAAGAGTTGTTCTGCTCCTTGTGACTGCATTTATGCTCAATAAGAAAAATTCTGTTAAAGGTAATTTAAAATAGCCACAATTGCATAATATATTTTGTATATTGATTAATAGTTATGATATTAAACTAACTTTATCATACTCTTGATTTCAGAGTATTTGTAACACAGAAATTACTTTTTAATCCTGGTTTAGTCTCCTTTATGTGAGATCAAATATATGTTTAACCTTGTGCAAGTCTTACCTGCAGAACTTATTAGCTTATACTTTTCTGTATGCTGTAGCTCTTTCTAGTCTTCATGGTTAACAGAAATATGAGCACTTTGAGCCTGTAATATTTAAGTACATTTATCATAAGGACCATAGTTCATAAGAAATTTTATGAAAGATATAAGAATTGAATGCTTAAATTTCTTTTTTTATTTTACCTTTATGTGGTCATTGAAAAAACAGAAGCTACAGGCACTTCTAGATTTCTGTAGTACTAAATTTCTGTTATAAGGAGGCTCTAGTTCTCTGCTTTTGTCCTGAGCCTTGTGATGATTTAGTTAAATATATATCAGGCAGAATTAAATCTGATCTTGATATAACTTTTACCTACACAAAACCTGCCAAATTAGATCTATGAGTGCCTTAAAATATGACACTTAATCAGAAAGTGAATCAAATGCCCTGTGACATACAACATGGACACGCTTAAAGCATTATCAGTATTACTTCTCAGAAATGTAATATGTATTGATATTTATATGTTGTTATTTCTAAAGAAGCAGTAAGTGTCTTTTTTGGTGGAATTTCACAGACCACTTTGAGTGATCTCCTTTCATTAGTAGGACTGGGAAAGAGCCAAGAAAATAAACTCATAAAAAAAAATAATTTTTTTTTTGTGATCTTGATCAAAATCCCCATAGCAATTTATTGAATTCTAACCTATGATTTCTTAATGTGTGTGAAAAAAAAATACTGTGGGTTTTGCCTGAAGAAGTTTTTCAAAGGAGTAGCTGACAATGTTTTCCTGTTTTAACAAGAATTGTGGCGATTTTGTAGGAAAATTATATATGTCTTTATTAAGACATAGACAAGTAGGGCTGTTGCTTATGGAAATGTACTTTGTAGAAAAATAAAAAAGTACGTTGCTTTATGTTTTTTCATGTGTAGCTATGTGTATTATTACAATGAAGGCTGTTCATGTTTCTAGTCTACAATAATATCAGACCAAAGGCTTTCATTTAACTTCACAAGCATGTTTGAGGGGTTTTGTAGTACATATACATGCTTGGCACTACATAGATTCTTAAATCATTCACATTGTGAGACTTTATGGAAATTAAAATTATTTTCTGTGGTTCTGAGTATGTGAACATCTCATTCAGTGGTGGGAGGATTGTGGGGCTTTTTTTTGAGGAGGAAGAAAAGGCAGGCATATGTCAAAATAAGGTATCTGGGAGAATGGAATATCTACATTGAGAATTAAACTTGTTGCTGAATAAGGAAAAAACACTCTAGTTAGCTATTCATGCATGTAGTGCTACTTTATAATGACTGAATTCACTTTTCCTGTTAAAAGGCCGTACCCCGCTGTTCTATACACATTCATACTACCTCTAATATCTGGGAAACCCACTCAATACCTGTAATGCAGGGTGTCAAGCTAATGGTCCTTTTTGACTTAGTTCTAATATTTTCAAGAACAAGGGTAATAAAACTACTGCTCTGTGGATTAATACTTTCCTATTCTATAATTATCTTTGTAACATAGTGCACCTTAAGGCATGATCCCAGGCCCACTGCAATAAATGTTAATGGTCTTATTGACGTCATTGATTCATTGATTTCCGACAGGTCGGTTTGTCTAGTTTTATAAAGCCACTGCAGCTACCTGAAGACCATCCTTGGAATAGACGTCAGATGGCAGTATTTCATAGCATAATTGAACTTAGACTGTATTGTTTAAAAAAAAATAAAAATGGACTCTTGGAATTCTTAGTGTATTTCAGTTAAAAAAAGGTGATGTATCATAGATATGAAATAATCATTTTAATAACTATGCTTTTATTTTGTCTACTTGTTGAGGATCAGTGCTGTGTGTACTACTCAGTGGAAGCAGTTATTGTGTTAGAACTTAGTTATGATTTAATCCAATTATTATACTGTCTGTGAGTTAACACTTCATTTCAAGTTTCATCTTTTTTCTTAATAAAATATAGTTTAAATTTTTTGTTGAAGCTTTAATAATATCAGGGCTTTATCTTAGATTTGGTCAGTGTTAGTTTTTACAGTGATTAAATCTATAAAATTTTAGAAAAATACACAAAATCATAATGCACAGGGATTTCTTCATTCTGTGGTGTGTTCAATATTGAGTTAAATTTGTAAATACAGTGTTATCAAATTTCAGATATGACGCAGTACAGTTAAACTTGTCTATATAATAGGGCTGACACCTGATAGCAATGTCATTCTTAATGTAAGTTGACCTTTCAGTTGCTGTTCTGCCGTACTTCTGTCAGCATCATGATATTCTCTTTATAATCCTCATCAGGAATTGTGGCTTTGGTGCTAAGTACAAAGGTGATTCCTGTCCAGAAGGCTGCTTTAGCAGGACTTCTGGTTTTGCCAGAAGACAGAAAACAGACGTTTTTTTTTTCACACTGGATCATGTAATTGTGGTCAAACACCCTTCACCCTATTGAAAGCCTGGGCACTCTGTGTGCTTCAAAAGGAAATTCTTATACACAAACGAAAGCTGGATTGTAAAACAAAGTGAAAGAGGAAAAATATTTTGCACCAATAAAAATTATAGGTAATCAGTGTTCTGACATTAAAAAGAAATCTGTTGAAAATGGTTCCTCTAGAATGATCAGGAAGTATGGATATAACTGAAAAGATTGTTGTTGTTATTGCTATGAAAATGAACATACCAAGCTTAAGCAAATATTAGCCTAATACAGTTATTACAGGTCTTTGTCCACTGTCAGTGAGTTATGAACAAAACCAAACATGTTTATGAAAATTTTCTTTCAGTATAGACAAAGTGAGTTATTTTAATTAAAAATGAGAAAAATAAACCTCAGGTTTGACAGACAAATGTTTTGTTGGAAAACTCCAACAATACCTTATTTGCATAATGCTGTGAGAAAAACGATATTCTAAAAATTGAATTTAATAGCAGTATGTATCGACCAAACAAATGCAAGTATTTTTGCTTTTTTATGTTTTGAAAGTTCTCTTTCAATATCTTTTGATAGTTCTTTCCCCATCAGCTGTGAATGAAAAAAGGCACTTCCTTAGTTTAAGCAGTGGTCACAAACATATGATAAATTAAGAACATCTCATGAAACAGATATGAGTAGTTGTTGCAGCCTGATTCCACTTTGTGTGCAGATCTTGTTTTCATTTTACATTTTCCTGAAAATGTAAGGTTGCAAGTATTAGCTTTTTATAAATGCATTTGAAAACTAGTTGTGACAAACTGAGTTCAGGGTGAAGGATAGGGGGGAACAGAGAACCTAAACCCTTTTACATTTAATTATATTATTTGTTAGTTAGCTTAATGGGGTAAAGTTTGTAATCTTGATTTGTAAATGGGGACTACAAAGGTAAATAATGTAAATCCTGGAACAAACAGAAGTTACTGAGCAGTCCCCCTCCCTTTCAGCCCCCCCCCCCCAAAGATTCAGGAATGAGCAAATTGAAAGAATAACCAAACAAAATGAGCACGCATCATAGTTTAAGCCCTCCTCCAGCACTTTCTATGTACATAAGCAGAAGTCACTCAAGCAGCTGCAGTGCATTAGTTCCAATAGTTTAACAGGCAGTTTTACAGCTCTGACAAAGGCTGTGCTAAAGCAGTTTTTCCTCCGGTGCTCACTTGCTATGATAGCTAATAAGTGATCTTTGGCAGCAGGGCTGTAAAAGGAGTGTTAATGTTTAACAGGTTTCTGTAGAGGAGTTAGCTTGCTTTTTTCTTTGTTGATCATTATCTTTAGAGAGATGCTAAGGCCAGGCGCCACAGACTGAAAACAGAATAGGCTGAACTAGAGTTGTAGCTCTGCATGGTTCTTGGGAACTGATTTATAAAGAAAATATTTTAAGAAGTTAAGCCAATATTTGATTGTATTAGACCTTAATAACAACTTACTCGAGAAGCATGGCTCAGGCAACAAGTCCGGAGGCTTTCACTGTTTCTGAAGGGGATAATTCACGTTGCCAAAATCCATGCTTAAATGAAGATCTTGTGAAGACACTGAGAGAAAACCTATTGCAGTATGAAAAGTCCAGGACATTCAAGAAATCTTCATCTACTTCTCCCCGGCTGTGTCCAGTTATTTCTCCACGAAACTCTCCTAGGCTTTTACGCAGGATGCTTTTAAGTAGCAACATACCGAAACAGAGACGTTTTACTGTGGCACATACCTGGTAAGTACTGAGAAGGTCATAATGAAATATCAGATCAGATTTTTTTCATAGAGCATTTATCTTCCTCAGTGTCAGTGCTTATAGTTGTCAGTTTGATATTTGCATGAAGCCCTCTGTTTGAAAGAGTTATTTCTAATTTGTGCCTCAAATTAATTTCAGACCTGAAGTTTGAAATAGTAATTTATATAAAGTAAGAAAACGTTTGCTTACACAAAAGCTGCTTTATTTCCCCTGCTTTCTTAGGTAATAACTCCTTTCTTCCCCTCCCCCTGAAATACAAACTGGAGTCTTAAGAAGGAAAAGTACTTATCTCATTCTGTGCTGTTTAAGACAGAGTGATTAGGCAATTTTTTTCTTTAATGATTCTTTCAAATATATTTTATTGTCAGTTTATGACTCTTCCTCTCCTAAGCAGAATAGCCTGTTTGTTTGTCTTTTAACAGTACTCAAGAAAGACATGATAGAGGTGAATGGTGGGAATAGATATTGTAAATGAAACAGTGATTTTTATTAAAGCAGTTGCTAGAATAAATAGAGGAAAGATGGGAAGAGAACCCCTTGCTAAAGGATTTAGTAGTATTACTTTTTTGGTAACTCCCTCATTTCTTAGACCTGTGTTTTTGACCAAATCTATAAAAGACATTCATTTTGATGCATCCATCTTCTGTAAAACAGCAACATAATTTCATTACTTAGTTATTTTTAAAAATGTTGCATATGAGATTATTGTAACTCACTGATACATTCCTATTTGCTTTGATGGTCCTAAGATCTTAATGTGTTCTGTTTTTATTTCTGAGATTCTTTCCCCCTTTCATATTTCAAATAAAAATGTAAGATAAAAAAAGGAGGGCAGTGACACACATTCAAAGAAAGTAAGTCACGCATTCTAAGAAGCAAATGATATGCCATCCAAGTTTATCTTCATTTATCTTCATTGTCTGAAATTAGATTTACATCATAGCTATGTGGCTGGTGTGTTCATTGCACATTGCATACATATGTGCCTAAATCTTTAATATCTATATATTTGCATAGCTAAAATACTCCTTTGATAAAGTATTTTTACCCTTGAAAAGAATAAGGAAAAACAAGTGTACCTTGTTACTTAAAGAATACTTGTTTTAAAACCAGAGTACCTGGCCAGAAATTGTATGTGTAACGGAGAAAACTGAATAAAATTAGACTATATCATATTCCTTTAACAGTTATGCATAAATTCCAACAGCATTAAGGATCCCTAGCTGCTGGTCTGCATTAAATAATTTATAAAGCAGTCTAGACAAAAGAACATGCAAGTTAAAACCAAATAATTCAGACAGAGGTGGTTTACATTGGTAAATCTTATTTATTACATGGAAAGATGAAAATACATGAGAATTTCTGAAAGTTTACAGAGGGAGATAATTGTGTGCTATTATGTGTTATGACAGTTGTTGTAGACAGTTTCAGATGACGGAGAAAGGAAGGGTATTAAAAGGGACAGGTATGAAGTGACCAAACAGGTTTGGGCAACGTGAAAGGGCGAAGGCTGGCATAGTATTAAAAAGTGAAATTTTGTTTAAACGCACTTCCTTTAGTGAGCCTGAGAAAGTTTTGTGTTTGTTAGAGTGCTTTTTTCAGCATGATGTGGAGTACAGGAAATGCTTGGGTTTTTCCCTAATATGTGAAATACTAGTCCCGCAAACGACTGTGGCTGGACCATTCATAGTAATTTCTAAATGGAAGGCTGGCTCATTTTAGCACTTTTTTGTTTTTTTTTTTCCCCAGCAATTAAAGAAGCAGGGGGTTACAATAAATTACCTGAAAAGCCGCAGTAAATAAAATCATAGGATAGTTAAGGTTGGAAAGGACCTTAAGATCATCTAGTTCCAACCCCCCTGCCATAGGCAGGGACAGTAGCATTTCTGAAGTGAAGTTGGAGGAGAAAATACATTAATCTTAAGCAATGATATATGTGATCAGACTTACAGGTTTTCAAACGGAAGCAGAAGCACTACTGTGGGCTTACAAAATATATTTGTTGCTAAATCACATGAAGTCCATAGTTACTGATACATCTTCACTTGGTTATCTATTTAGAAAGCTGGGATGCTCTTTAATAGACATGTGGTTTCTAGATGCTTTGGCTAAATAGCCACTACGGTGGTTTCAATTCCATATCCATATAATCCATTTTAAGCAGTGCATAGAAAAAAAAGTGCTTTTGAAAATGGAGTAGCCATAAGGTGACTTAAAAATGTTGTACTATGGATGATCCATTCTGGTTTCAGTGTCTATAGCTCCACCAACATTACAACCTTCTCTGTAAGAGCTTGAGTTTTCTTGTATTTCTGTTTCTGTGCTTCAAGTGTTGGTCATTAAATTAATATATACATCTTTCTTTTTTAGTCCCTAACATACAGGCATTACAAATTTTAACTACATGACATTATTGAAGCCACCAATATGTTGGACAGCCATTCTGACTTTGCAAAATACCACTAATTTTATAAACATAGTACTTTCTTATGTTTTACTTATGTTTAGGAGTTTATGTCCATTAAGTCCAGAGCAAGAGCCATGAAGATGCTCAGAGGGCTGGAGCACCTCTCCTACGAAGACAGGCTGTGAGGACTGGGGTTGTTCAGCCTGGATAAGAGAAGACTCTGGAGAGAGCTTAGAGCAGCTTCCAGTGCCTAAAGGGGCCTACAAGAAAGTGGAGAGTGATATTTCACAAGGGCATGTAGTGACAGGACAAGGACAAGCTAAAAGAGGGTAGTATTAGGTTAGATATTAGGAAAAAATTCTTCATTATGAGAGTGGTTAGAAACTGGCACAGGTTGCCCAGAGAAGCTGTGGCTGGCCCATTTTTGGAACTGTTCAAGGCCAGGTTGGATGGGGCTTTGAGCAGCCTGGTCTAGTGGAAGGTGTCCCTGACCATGGCACAGAGGATTGGAACTAGATGATGTTTAAGGTCCCTTCTGACCCAGGCCGTTCTGTGATTCTATGCCTATAGGTAAGATAAGAACTGTATATAAGTAATGTGCAACACTAAAGATATTGTGTGTTGCAGTGATGCAAATACACCCACAACGGATCCTGTGCACCAGAATAACTCATTTAGATTGTACCCAGCTCACTGATTACAGGGCTCCAAAATGGCATTCAGACACAGTCAAGACTTGGGTGGCAGATTGATGAATTCTGGCAACGCAGTTCTTCTACCTTTCTCTCATAAGGCCCATAGTTCTTCTCTGTCATGGCCTGGGATGCAGGAACCAGAGACACCAAAATGCATTTTATTTAATATGAGACTATTTTCTTTTTACATGAATAAACGAGTTATTTTTTTTTGTCATATGACAGAAATATTTGGTCTTGTAAGGGCTGCATAAGCAGTCCGGTTGTGAACCATCAAAATGCCTTCATTTTTTTCTTATGTGATGAGGTTTGCAATCATGGGATGCAATGTTCATACACATATCCATTTACACAGCGGGGCAATGGTATATTATGTAAAAGGCATGTAACTACTTGTGATTAAAAAAAGTGTTGCAATATGCAAGCCTTTAAGAACTCTTAGAGAAGACCTAGGCAGTTGCAGGCACAGCTACAGGCTGGGCAGAGAATAGATTCAGAGAAGCCCTGCAGAGAAGGACTTGGCGGTGCTGGTCAATAAGAAACTCAATATGAGCCAGCTTCAGTATCCACTTGCAGCCCAGAAAGCCAACCATATCCTGGTCTGCATCAAAAGGAGTGTGACCAGCAGGTCAAGGGAGGTGAACCTGCCCCTCTACTCTGCTCTTCTGTGACCCCATTTTGGAGTACTGTGTGCAGTTCTGGTGTCCTCAATGTAAGAAGGACATGAAGCTGTTGGAACAAGTTCAAAGGAGGGCCAAGAGGATGAGCAGGGGACTGGAGCAGCTCCCATATGAAGGCAGGCTGAGAAAGTTGGGGCTGTTCAGCCTGGAGAAGAGAAGGCTGCATGGAGACCTCATAGCAGCCTTCCAGTATCTGAAGGGGGCCTATGGGGATGCTGGGGAGGGACTCTTCATTAGGGACTGTAGTGACAGCTTGAGGGGTAATGGGCTTAAAAATGAGCAAGGAAAGTTCAGGTTTGATATTAGGATGGTGATTCATTAGAATGGATTGCCCAGGGAAGTTGTGAATGTGGTGTTCAAGGCCAGGCTGGACAGAGTCTTGGGTGACATGATTTGTTGTGAGATGTCCCTGCCCAAGGCAGGCAGATTGGAACTAGATCATCTTAATGTCATTTCCAACCTAAACCATTCTATGATTCTAGAAGGGCTGGACCACTGTGTCTTCTGAAAACCATATCTTTTGTAAGAATTGTAACAAAAATTGTACACAATTCGGGCCATTTTCTAGAGAGTTAAGAAACTGATGAAACTATTTCATTAAATCTGTTCTTTCTGTATCAGTTGTGTTCAGGAAGGCACGAATTAATAGTTGTGAGTTTTACATTTTTTTTTTAATAGTTTTCCATGCACTATATATTCAGAAGTTGAGTTATATATCTTGATTTTGCTTGCAAGAGAGTAATGGAAAATTTGCCAGTAGTTTTTATAACTCAGAGTTCATCCCTAGCCATAAACATCAGGCATTTTGTTAGTCCTTCTCTCTTTCCTTTACTTCTTCATCCTTCCCCAGCTGTAACTCTCAATTCATTCTAACACTTGAAATTTACTTCTAATTTTAGGATTTTAGAAAGAGAAAATATGGCACTAAGAGCGAGTTGAAACAGAAGGTTTTAAGTGGTAGAGGTGCATGGGGTCTTCATTTTTTGTTGGAGACATATCTGAATAATTTCAGCTTTACAGAGTGTTAGTCTTGTCTGTAACTGTGAAATTAAAACAAGTTATCTTGAACTTTTGGCCTTAATCACTCTCAGTCAATAGACAGTATGAGTTTACACCCTGTAGGAAAGAACCACTGCAACTGAAGCAACACAGGTGTGTCAAAACTTCATGGACAGGAATTTGATATACTCCAGCAGAAACCAATCCATGTTCCCCAGAAATCTGAATTATATTGTATTACTGTAAAAGTAATCACATAATGCTTTATTATTCAGATTAATACATTGACATGGCAGTACGTATTACAACCATGCACAGACAAGATAAGTTAAGTGCTATGGTATGTGCCTAACAAACTGTTTCAGGTTGTCTTGGTTGGTTCTTCATGAGGCTTTTATAAGCCACCTATTGCCCCACTGCTGCTTGGTGCAAGAGATCGTTAGGGTGGGATCATACGTGCTGGGATTTGTGAGAAGAGAAGGCCTTCAGTTACAGGGAAGGAGACTGTCTGTTCCACAGCTGCATGAACAGCCAGTGTGTGTGAGACATGTCCAAAGGTCTGTGGAAGGATGGTTAGATACTTTA
>JANRGW010017086.1:0-14071 GCA_024733675.1 Psilopsiagon aymara | reverse complement strand
TGTGAGGGTGGTGAGGCACTGGAATGGGTTGCCCAGGGAAGCTGTGAATGCTCCATTGCTGGTGGTGTTCAAGGCCACCTTGGACATAGCCTTGGGTGACATGGTTTAGTGTGAGGTGTCCTTGCCCACGGCAGGGGTTGGAACTGGATGAGCTTAAGGTCCTTTCTAACCCAAACTATTCTGTCATTCTGTGATTGTACGTACTTACGGTTTTGGTCCCTGTGGCTGTGGGTTTATCTCCCTTGTGCAAGCGCAGCAGCAGATGCCTGGTGTTTGGTGAAGAGGCAGTGTTGATGAGCAGCTCCAGGAGCTGTGTAGCCAGCTGCTAATGCTCACTTTTACTTGCAAAAAATACAAGTAAATCTCACTAAATGGCAGAGTACAGAAATAAGACCCATTCTTCCAGTATTATTCTTTTCCTCAGTTTTGGAGTGAATAGTTACTTGTCTTTTTCTGCTGTGAAAAAGACCTTCTTACCTGCTTTTTCTTTTACTGAGCTCCTACCTGTGGCTTCATAGTTTGTGGATGAAATAAATTCTGCTCTCCTTTAGGCTATGTACGTATCCAGTTGTCCATGCTCTGTGCATTAGTTTAGAGTTCAGATACCTGAGCTAACTGCATCTCTAGCCTGGGAGCTACTGAAGTTGGGAAGATGTGGATTTGGACTTTCCTTCCAAGGAAACGTTGGTATTGACAGAGCTTTGTCTTGTGTGGTGAACAGAGCCCACAACACAGGAGTAAAGAGAGACAAGAGTGTGTCCTCATTCATAGCACAAGGACAGCAAAGTGGATACCTCCAGAAGAGGGGTTCTTAGGAAGATGAGGCCTTTGCTTTCTAGAAAACACTTCAGGTCACCTTCTGCATGGTAGGTTACCAAGGTTTGTGTTGCAAAGTTCCCTGGGGCTGCTGGTGGTTTTGTTTTAAACCCAGCCCTCTGGAACTTGGAGGAATTACCTCATGTGCTTTGAGGTATTTATGGAAGGCAACCACCAGAAGAAATCATGTTAAAAACATGATGTTGAGGTGTGCCTACCTCTGAGGGATGGGAGTAATGCTGTTGTTAAAACATGTGGTGGCACAGCAGGGTGGGTTATGTAGTGTAGAGGGTACATGTATAGTTGGCGCAGGAACTCATGTGCTCAGATCAGAGAAGTGGTGGCCTATCAGTAGGAACTGGCTGAAGCCCAAGCCTGGGATCTAAGGGCTTCGAGTTATGGGGTGTGCAGTATTTAGATCCAGACGTGACTTTAAACTTGAGCCTGTATCTAGAAAAATTAACTGTTAGGAGTATGCCCATGAAATCCTTTGGGGTTCTTCCAGCTGTAAGCACTAACCATGAACGGTTCCTAATACTGCAGTTGGCTTTGAATTCCTTCTTCTGGTATCACCCAGTAGCAAGCAGTGAGGGGTGGCTTTTTGCAGAATGACAAACATCCCTGTGGCTCTGAGGTAAGAGAACAAGCCCAGTATTTCTCAGTCAACACACTTGAAAGTGGATCTTTTGTTCCCCTGTACATCTTATAACCTTGATCAGGTTTCTGTGCTCAAGTACCAGTGTGGTTATGAAATGACTCGGTGGAGTCTGATGCGTTGACATTTAGTGTTGCTCACACCTCTGTATCACATTGCAGGAGAGGATGCTAACAAAAGCAAACCCACATTTCTTTGCCCATGAATGAGGTGAGGTTCCCAGTTTTCACAGGAAATGTGTTTATCCTTGTTCAGAGGTCTGCTGGAAACATCTCTTGGGGTTGACCTGACCCCCTTCTGTCAGCTGACAGTAAGAACACATGGGAAAAATCTCCTTTAATTATTCTCTTTGGTTCCATGTAATAGAGACCTTGTTACTTGCTGTGTCAGATGGAAACTACTGGAAAGTTTGTCATAAGTGTAGCCTCTTATGTATTACTTTTGCATTCTGTTAATTTTTGTTCATTTTGAAGCATTAATTTTCCTGCAGGCATCCATTAAGTTCTCTTTCCATAGAATCATAGAATAGTTAGGGTTTGAAAAGACCTGAAGATCATCCAGTTCCAACCTCCCTGCCATGGGCAGGGACACCTCACACTAGACCATGTCACCTGAGACTCTGTCCAAACTGGCCTTGACTACTGCCAGGGATGGAACATTCACCACTTCACTGGGCAGCCTGTTCCAGTTCCTCACCAGCCTCACAGGGAAGAACTTTTTCCTTGCATCTAACCTGAACTTTACATGTAGCTCACTGAGTGACCGTTTTTCAGCCTGGATGAACATCAGAAGTGGTTGCTGGTTTCAAGCAGAGTACAGAGGTTTTGTTTGCCATGGTTGAGCCATGGCATGGATGGTTTCTTCTCAATTAAATATTTGAAATACTGCGCAATGGTTCCTATAGCTGAGGAAATCAGAAGATGTCAACTGAGATCACACAGAATGGTTTGTCTGCCTCTGTTTTTCTTCGAAACTAAGTGGGTTCATCCAGGAAGTAACATCCTGTGTTCAACCAGCTTGGGCAGAAAAGACAGAGGGCTGAGGATCTGCTGTGAACTGTTTGAGAGGCACACTAAATCAAAGAGGATTTGAATGTAAAATACTAGAATAAATACAGTAAATGTAAGTAAAAGATGGGTTAAAATCTGTTTTGAAAAGCGTTCCCTGAACCTTGTGTTTTGTCTCCATTTGGTGCAGCTATTTGTTTTCCACACATGACATTGTGCTGCGTTTCTCTTTTCTTTCTGGAGAGAGTCACACAGCCTACACCTTTCTAGGAAGCTGGATTTGACTTCAGACATGCAGTAATGTGCTCCAGTTTGGAAAGCATCTGCTTCATAGCTCTCAAGAGTCAGTGTATATAAAAAAAACCCTCAAGATTGGCTGAATGTCGTGTGTATGAACACACCAGATCTCTGCTGCACCCCTCTGGTTCTGTTGATGTTAACCCATTTGTCTTGGCAAGTGGGGGGAATATGAGAAGGCAGCAAATTGCTGGACGATGTGGAAAGCCTGGGATTTCACCTGCTCAGCCAGGTTCTCCTTGGTGCATTTTCTGTTCTATTCCAATAACTAGTCAATAGTCTGATTGCCGTATGCAGGGAGTAGTGTCACAGACAGTCCATCACAAGTCAAACATATGTTTTCTTGGATGTACCACATTTCCTTGGGTGTAATGACACTTTCATTGTGCACACTAGTCAGAGGGAAAAACTCTTCCTTATTAAGACTTGGTTGAACATACTTGCACCAGATGTAGATCACTTGGTTTTTTTTTTTTGCATCTGGGATGAATCAGTGCAGATACCAGTTTAGCTTTTAAAGACAGTGGACAGATTGAGGGTGTTTTGTACTTGCTAAGATTGTGTACATCCCTGGTGCTGTTAATTCAGTTAAATCTCCTTGTATTTTCTCTAGACAAATGGCTTTTTTTTGGTCACTGTTTTTGCAGTGAATTAGGAAGAAGAAGCATTTAGCACTTCATAGGGCAAGGGAAAGGCCCAAGTCCTGGAACTGTGCTTGAAAGAGGCAATTCTCTTCTGAAAGGTGCCGCCCTGGAGATGTGCAAAGAAAGGTGGAACCATCTAGTCAGTGCTCAGCACTCTTTGGAGCCTGCAGCTCTTACTGGCGTGTGTTTGCCAGCATATTCTCAAAAGGCCGAAGTTTCCAGAGCCCTGAAATGATTTGAATACCCCTCCTTATCTCTTAATTCTTTGAAACACCTGATGTTCAGCTCTTTATTTGGGATTCGTTGATTCTGAGACAGTTTGTATGGGCAGTATATCCAGTTTTCTTATGTAGCTGCTGTTGTCAGTCAACCTGTGCAGCAGGTTCACCACTGCAGGAGCTTGGTCCAGTTTTCCAGGAGATGTATTGGATTAGTCCCATGGAATGGAAATACAGCAGTAACAGCAGAGTATTACTGATGTGCTTCATGGCAATGCTGTTTGGATACAACCCTTTATTTGAAAGAGTGTCCTGGATCTTGTTCTCCTGGTGCATGGATCGACTTCAGGCAGTTGAATCTAGTGTAATAGGAAGGTATGGATTGTAGAATAAGTTTTTCTTGATTAAAATCAAATCATGTTTAAAGAGTGCATGTTGCCCTTTGGGATAAGAACAAGGAGCCCCATTTGGAATCAATCTAATATCCATGTAATGGTTCTTCTCTTTATATGTATGAACTGCTAGTTTAAAACCAAACTGCTAAGTCTTAGCCTAACCAAAGTTAGTGTAAAGCTCAGGATTTAATGGAGACATGAAAGAAAGTCTCCTCAGGTGCAGGGCTTCTCTAAAATGCGTTGAAAGACCCTTAAAGCACTGGGTAGTTGAGTTTACTTCCCCTTGCTGGTCTGTTCGTGAAGGATTAGGGGTGTATCAGCTGCAGAAGAGCTCTAACTAGCATTGGCTTGAAATGTGGATTGTGGGTTTTCTTATGGTGTTGAACAAACCAAGTGCTTCCTTGAGCCCCGGAGCTGTACAGCAGCCTCCCATTTATCGTCTGTGTCAGGGCGTGCCGTCGATAATTCAGTGTAGTGCACAGAGGCATCTAGTGGAACACCAACGTACTGCAGGTCCATGGTGTGCTCAGTGTGGGCTGCTGCTGCTTGCTGGGAAGTGGGTTTATTTTTCATGGAATATTAAGTGAAAAAATATTAGGTTAATAGATGCTTAACACTTAACTGTAGTGGAATATTTCTTTGGGAAGATTCCATACTTGTAGCTGGATTCTTCGGTTTTCACTGCCGTCTTCCCGCAGTTGGGTGGCCTTTCTTCAATAGTGATGAACTTTAAGGTGTGCTGCACATTGGAGTGAATCTGAATTCTTAGTGAAATGCTTGCCTGAATGATTCTGTGATAGACTGAGGTTCTTACGAAGTGGTCAGAGACAAGTGACCTATCAAGTGTCTGTCCGGCTGATGCATTTGGAACACGCTGCTAGGATGTTAATTTCTTTGTGCCTGATTGAACAAATATTGCAGGTGTAAATGTATGTTAAGACATGAAGTGTTTCCTTCAAGCACAGTAAAGGCAGGTGAAGTGGGGGAATAAGGAATTCTAACCAAACCTTAGAGCTTACATGGAGCAAAGTGTTTCTGCTAAGCAAAGCCCATCAGCAGATTGTTTTAAGTCTTTGCTGTTTCTAATGGGGCTCATGCATCTGTTTGTTTTGTGGAACAGCATCACCAGAGTCCACTTTTTGCTAGAGGAAAGGATATGTTTGTATATCTTGTGTGCTTTTCAGCAAGGGCTTAGTGAAACTTGGTCCTGGATGTTCCGTGAGGGAGAGGCAAGCCCAGGCTGTGGGACTGAGCCAGTGGGTTCCTGTACCTCTGTCTAGACCAGAGAGGCTTGGAAATTCTCAGATTAGCTTTGTGTAAGCCTTTGAACTTCTGGATGCTTCTCCTTAGCCAGCTCAGACCTCTAAAGAGCTTGAGGTTTGTCCTTTGCTAATTTTCATGTGCATTATATTAAAATCTCCTAAGTTGAAATATTTCTAATTTTAAAAATAGAATAATAAACCAATAAATCAGAAGGAAAACCATCCTGGAAAAAAAGAATGTAGAAAACAGATGAAAAGCAAAAAGGGAAAGTGAACTTCGTAAAAATACCTTACATGCCAGACCCTTCAAATGTGATTTCCTGCGTAGTGCACTTTAAAAAGCTTGATATTACAACATACTGTCACATGAAGGAGCCAGAACTGTGAAAGAATAAAGCCTTGTTTGATCTCGAGGCTTGAATGGATGGATGTCATCTGACCTATCCACGCTCTGATCCCAAACCTGGGCCACGGCAGCTGATTTTCCACTCGGTGCGTGCCCGCGCCCCTCCCCTGTCTCTTCCCAGCCTGTTTTTGAGCAGATAGTGCTGCCGGGCTTCCTGTTTGGGGCTGTTGGGTACTGCTCCGGAGCATCCTCGCACCCGCGTGCCTGTGGCTTAGGCACAGCACTTCAAAAGCAGCTCCTGGCGCAGGGAAGAAATAGTTTGAAGTGAGTTTGGGCATTTCCCAAAGTGACCTGCTCCAAGCAAGCAGAAAGCTTACATTAGTTCATGTAAAAGACCCAGATCCTGTGAGTAGCCTGCCAGTGGTTTATGAAATACTGTGTCACTGCTGAGAAACTTTGACACATGCAGTGACTGCTGAGGGAAATGAAAAGCATAAACATGACGCAGAGGTAATAGCTCAGAGCTGTGTATCCGCTCTGCATCACGCAGGATCATCAATATACTTGATGTCTGGTTTGCAAGTGGTAAAACATACTTGTAATTAGTCAAAGCCAACTGGGGGTGTGGTGGAAGCTACAGAAGACAAGAGGGAGGGAAATGTTAAAAATAACATCTGCTTAATATAAAGAAGTTGCGGCCATTACTAATACAGCTTCTGGAATTAATGTTTCTTACAGTTTCTTTCTACTTAGTGGAAATTTGTATCATTAGGAGGACATTGCAACTTTGGAAGAAAGATACAGGATAAAAAAGCAGGTACATGTTGTATCATAGAATCACAGAGCGATTTGGGTTGAAGGGACCTTAAAACCTCATCTGGTTCCAACCCCCTGCCACAGGCAGGGACGCTTTCCACTGGAGCAGTTGCTCCAAGCCCCTGTGTCCAACCTGGCCTTGAACGCTGCAAGCGATAGGGCGGCCACAGTTTCTCTGGGCACCCTGTGCCTGGGCCTCAGCACCCTGCCAGGAAAGAACTTGTGCCTAAGAGCTCATCTCAGTCTCCCCTCTGGCAGGTTAAAGCCATTCCCCTTGTCCTGTCCTTACTGGCTCTTGTCCAGGGCCCCTCTCCAGGTTTCTTGTAGCCCCTTTAGGCACTGGAAGCTGCTCTGAGGTCTCCCTGGAGCCTTCTCTTCTCCAGAATAACAGCTGCTAGATCAGATTGCTTGTCAAGGGGCTCCACAGTATTTGTTGAAGAACTAGCACTTTCTTGTCTTCGTAACCGGTGTTAACAGAATGAGCTAAAAATTACCTGTACCCAGAGAGGCTGGACTGAATTTTTTGACGGTGAACTTCAGCACATGAACAGCTTCAGTGTGTCCACACACTGGTATGTGCTGTTTGCTACTCGGTTGAGTAAGAGCTCTTACACAGTGTTCTGTTCCTGTTCTACATGGATGACCAAAACCACCCAGAGTTCAGCATCAACAAAAGCAGTGCTTCCCCAGCATGCTTCTAAAGCTCAGCACTGTTTCTATATAGCTTTCTCAACAGGCATGAAAAGTGTTTCTATCCCTGCACTAACAAGAGCAAACCACAGAGAGTTAGTTTGGTTTTGAAGTCTTAGTTTGTTCCTCCACAGCGTTTACCCTTTGCTGACCTTGCTTGTCAACACTTGTGATTTGTGTCCCTGCGAGGAATGCTCTCCCAATAGCTGCTCTATTCAACCCACCTTCCTCATGGCACTTTCAAATAGTACAGCTTGGGCTGCTCTCCTTTAAATGATGTTTTCCCTTTGTTACTTACACACCTCTGTCATATTCTGCTCCATCTATTGACTAACGTACCTTTGGCACGTGTCAGACCCACCAACATTTTCTGCTTTTCTTTCTTGCCTTGTTAACATGAGATGATCCGAACTGGCAGCAACAGGCAGAAAGCTGAGCAGAGATGTGTTCAGAGGAAACCTGTATTTTTAATCTTTACCTGTAGTTAATAAGAAAATGGAATATGCTTTCTTTTTCAAGGATAAGTGAGATGGGAGATTTCTTGCCCATCAAGTTTCATTATATCCATGGGCAGTTCTGTGACTCTTGTATCTGATCAGGGGCTATGAATAGAATAACTGCTGAGCAGTGCCAGTGTACCTCATTCTGGCACATAGGTGGATGCGGTCTTTGTGAAAGCCAGCAGAGCTGGGCTGGGGACACTGCTTTCATGAGAAGACACCAGTGAGCCCAGATTACTTTGCTTTGCGTTGTCATCAGTTTTGTACCTGGAAAAACATCTGATACATTTGAGTAGTTGTTTTCTTGAGAGTTTTTAAAGAGGCTGTAGGGCACTGTGAGTAACTTTGAAGTTACTTCAAATCAAAGTCTTATTTACTAGTTGACATGGATGAGGAAAGGATAATTTTACTTGAAAAATCACAGAGTTGGTTCCACGGTCATGAAGATGCCTTTAAAAATTTTGCTGTTAGGCTTTTCAGTGCAATATTTGTTATTGCTCTGAAAACTGCCTTTTTTTCTCTGCTGTATCCACCAGGAAGGTTTAGTTGTTTCACATAACTTTAAATTCTCTCAGTGACTTGTGTGGTCAGTTTTAGCCTACCAGTTCTTTAGACTTGCTTTCTTTTGGTTACTCAAAATGCATACAAGATTGAATGTGTTAATTTTGTGAATTAATGAGAACATACTTCTCAGTCCAGTTTGTACACAAACATTGCTGCAAATGCAAATCACCCTTTTCACCAACACCTTGCAGTGTTCCTGCTTTTGAATCCCGTTAAATATTCCTGCAAGTAAAACCCGGTGAAGGAACAGAGAGGCAGATTTATTCATTGTTGTTTGAAAGAGTCAGCTGAGGCTCTGTGGAAATGATTCCTTCTGAACCTCTCTGTGGCTGCAGTGAAAGGACAGCTATAAATGTGAGGATACTGTTTTATCTGCCCCATTCCTTGCGAGAGTATTGTTTCATGATGAAAAGGGGATGAAGAGTAGCACCGGCTCCAGAACAAGTGTTGAAAGAGCAGCTGTGTTGTTTATCTTAATAGCATCATCTTCCCATCTCCCTTGGGCAACAAATCTAATTTTCCCCCATTTATATTCCTGCTTGAAGTAGAACAGGCTTTCTGCAGCTGAGGGGAGATGTCGCAGTGTCTTGTTCAAGTGCTGACTTTTATCCAATAGGAAAATATGTATCAGCATCTGTGAGTGCAGGGTAAGCCATTACTGAGTATGAGGAAGCTCCATAGTGGAGCCAGCCATGTTTCTGCCCACCCCACCATCAGCTCCTGGGTTGCAATACGTTAATGAGAACAGGAATCTCTTCTGGAGGTGTGGCCGAGATGATTTGTGCCGTGCCTTTATTATCCAGACACATAATGCAGGCCTGTTGCATCTTGGGCGCATGTTGCTTAGAAAGATGCACGTGGCCCAGGTCTTCTGCTTCAGCCAAGCTGTGTGTGTGAGGCAAGACCAGGGAAGTGAAACACATGTTTCATAGAGCTGTTTTCATGCTTGCTTGACCTTGGGACTAGTCCAGCTGCTGAAGTAAGTCAGAATTGTTCTGGTTCTGTGCTAGCCATGCTTGAATTGGAGGCTTCTTGGTATGTAGGTATATGTCCTCTCTAGTTACAGTCTCGACCATATGGTGGACTGGCAGAGCTGGTGTGCTGGCAGTGTTCCACAGGATATGTAGGTAGTACAGCCTTCACACTGTTGCATTTGCCATCACTCAGTATCTGCGAAACACAAGTCTGTCATCTGTGGCATGCCATGGTTCCTCATTGAATGGTTTCCTCAGCTTGGTGTCTTGATGTGATTTAGCTCCATATTCAGAGGCAGTGGTCAAGGGAGACTCAGCCCTGTGTATAGTTCCAGCATAAAGTCAAATCGTGCCTGCGGCATCTCAGTGATGACTCTCTGTAAAGGAGTGTGGCTTCCTCCTCTGCCTAGGCTGGTTTTGCTTCATACCACAGCCTCATGGAGGGTGTACTGGGCAGTAAATTCTCTAAAATATGCCTTCCGAGTCAGAAGGGTGTTCCTGAGGATGACACCAGCAGGTAATGGGGATGTAATCTTTTCTTTTGCCCTCTGCATTAAGCTTTGCTCACAGATTGTCTCTTACTCGCTGAATGAGAAGAACATATCTGGTCCTTCTAAGAGCCAACTGAGTGTCTACCTGCATCCTGTATGTTGTCCTGGATTGCTTTTTAGTGAAAGCGCTTCACCCCAAAGCAGCAGCCATACTTGCTCTGCGTGGCATAAGCTGTGCTCTTACACAAGCTCAACCTGAGTTTTTAAAGGGTGTTTTAAATTTTATTTTCTGTTTTTAGATGTCTAAAATGGGTGTTCAGAGGACACAGCACTGGCTGGGAAACCTGAGCTTACGTAGACAGTGGGAATTCCTTTCCTGTGCTAACAGCAGTGAAAAGCCTCAGATAAAGCTGAAAGCCTTCATGTTAATGAGACAGGAATTGCCTTAATTTGTTGGTCTGTTTTAAAAGTTGTAAATCCAAGAAGTAACAGATGGCTGAGGAAAACTGGGAACAGATTAAGCCCTACATACTCTCTGTAATGCCAGGTACTATGGGAAATATTTCTGGACACAAAAACTTAAGCACTCTGATTGTTTTGAGCTATCTGAGTCTTTATCTACTGTCTGTGCTGGAAAGCACTGGAGCACATACATCAACTCAAAATGGATGTGTAATCCCATAACTATTCCTTGCTCTACAAAGCTCTTAAGCGTGTACTTCAGTCCCAACAAAATCAGTGGGTTTGAAACACATGTTCAAAGTTAAAGGCACATGTTGAAGTGCTTGTGGAATTGCTGTCCCTGCATCCCTAACAGCCTGCGGTTTGTTCCTGCTTAACCTTTCAGTTTTACATTTGAAGCTAGACAGGAAGAAGAAATCAGATGTTTGGGAACGTGTTGCCAAATGTTCAGTCTCTACTCTGAGATCAGTGAGACTGTCCCTTAAAATAAGAGCTGCTCATTTGCTTGTGCTGCTTCAGTCATTCATCACTTTGTTTCACTTCTGTTATCACTTCATGAATTATGTCTTTGCAGAGACTCAAGGTCCAGTGCAGAAAGATAAAAGACAACTGCCGGGGTCAGTAGGAAACCAGTGAAGTGTTGAGAATGGTTTGTGGGACTTTCCACATTCTCCAGATATGAAAAAGATGGAGAAGGAATCTGAAGAACTTCCAGCTTCTGTAACAGCAGTCCCTGGTGGTGGCAGGTTCTCCTCTGCTACTGAAGAGGACATGTGCTCTGGGATTGTTGTTAGTGGTCAGAATACCTTTGCTCTGATTCTTTGATTGCAATCAAAGGATTAATGTAAGTATGATGAGAATATATGGCAGATTGGCAGCATCAGTGATGCAGTTGATGATCTCTACTGCCTGAAAATCTAAACCTAAACATATGTGGAAAAGAGACAAATGTAGCACTTCTGTGAATAGAATACTAGAATCCTCTGGAAAGGGACCTCAGGGATCATATGGCCCAACCTTTCTAGGAAGCATGACCTAGGACTAGATATCCCAGCACCTTGCCCAGCCCAATCTTAAATATATACGTCCAGTGTTGAAGAGTCCATCACTTCCCTGCGGAGATTATTCCAGTGGCTGATCATTTTCAGTAAAAAAATTTTCCTCTTGTGTCCAGTCGGAATCTCCCCAGGAGTGACTATTGCCCATCACCCCTCATGTTTGTCATGGGACTCCTTGACAAAAAGGAGTCTCCATCTTCTTTGTGGCCTTTAGATACTGGGACATGGTGATAAAGTCTCCCGGTGTTCTCTTCTCCAGGCTGAACAGTTCCAGCTCTCTCAGCCTTTCCTCACATACTGTCCAGCTGCAGTGTGAGGCCAGGGCCTTAGAGCAGCCTGCTGTAGTGGAGGGTGTCCCTGCCTGTGGCGGGGTTGGAGCTGGATGAGCTTTAAGGTCCCTTCCAACCCAAACCAGTCTGGGATTCTGTGAAAAAACCTGAACTGATCTGAACAAATACAACCTAATTCTGCTGTTTGTAATGGGTCTTGGAGACCCTATTGGGAACCATCAGAATGCTTATCTGTATCCTGTAGCTGTTTGCATTGATGGCTACTGAGCGGTTTGGGAGCAGCAGGATAGCAGTTCCCTATAGTGACCCAGCCCTCGAGCCAGGATATACAGTCAGAGATCCCAGACTCCAGTGTGATCAGGCAGTGGTTCATGTTTTGTCTTTTCCGCATGCTTCGGCACACCCTAGCTTGAGGTGGGACTGGAAGCAAAACTTCTGGAATACACAAGGAAGACCATTCTTGTGGGATTACCATTCCAGCCAAACCCAGGAAGCTTTGGAAAACTTTCCAAAGGAAAAACTAAAATCAGACTGCTGGGGAGAGGTTGCCAGAGTGGTTTCCAAGCCAAGGGGATCTGGAAAAGCATCTGAATGTTTCAGAGGTTATCCAAACCAGCCCAGTAGATTTTCACTCGGTAGTCACTGTAGGAGTACAGCCCTCTGAGCTGCGCCGTCATTGAGGAGATTCCTATATTTGGTTGCTTGTTAGCTCCAGCCTACCAACTGTAATAACTTGTTTCCCCATAACTGGAGTCTGCTGTCCAGGCAGCTCAGACTGCATGCTAAAGAGTTTTATTCTTGAAAAGAGCTAATAGAGGGGGGAAAAAACCCAAAGCCGTTCTTGAAGTTGTGCTGGAAGTGTCTCTACCTGTCATACTCTCCAAATGTCATTTAAAGGCAAGCAGGTCCTGTCCTTCAGCATTAACTTCTTCCCCCACCAACTGGGGGAAAGCAACTCCATCCTGCTTCTCCCATGGCAGTCCCATTGCTTCTTTTGCCTCTCTGCTTTCAGGGCTGTCCATCTCTTCCTGATCTGCTACCCTTGCATTCGGGAGGTGCCTTTTTGGTTTTCACAGCCCAGCTGTGAGACTTGGTGCTCTGCTTGATAGCATGTCCTCAGCTCTAGTATTGTTGAGGTGAGATGCCTCTCTGTGTTGCTCAGCTGTGCTTTTCTGTTGAAGCTCATTTGCAAAGACTGGTTGTTCTGATGTTACTGCATCCAAAGAGATGTGTTGTTACAGGCCACTGGTACTTCTGGTGTCTTACTGAGAAGAACATGAATGAAAATTCCGCTGCAGTGTGCATTTAGAGAGTGGGTTGTGTTTTGACTTAAATACGCTTTTAAGACAGTCTTAACCAAACTGTGCATCAGTTTTAAAGATGCACGGTGCTCCTAAGAAAAAGAATGTTCAATGCTTCTTCCTGTCAGATTAGTTTATGACCAAAGGTGTTGTTGACAAGTAGCAGTGATAATATGAATCTGAGCAACCCTGCCCTCCCTGTCCTGCTCCTGACAGAGTGAATCAGCGTTGCATGCGGCCAGAAGACCTGTGTGCTGTCCTTCGGACAGGTCCCATGTACCCAGGATGAAGAGGTCGGTGTGCTTATAAACATCCTGTACTTTCTCACACGTTGCAGTGACAGGAATTGAATGAGACACCAAGCATAGCTGGGCTGGAGAGTGGAAAGGGCTGTAAAGCAAAAGCAGCAGGTAATAAGTTGAACTTCCTTTTCCTGATGTATCTGCAGTGTAAAGAGAATCACAACCTGATGCAGGAACTCTTAATAGACACAGGTTGGTTTTGGTTGTACTGGAGGCACTTGGTAGCATATGACTGATCATATTGGAAGAGTTTCAATGGGTGTTATAGATCATAGTAAAAAAAAATGAGTTCTCTTTTAAGATAGTTTTTTTTTTTTTATAGTATATTTTGTAAGTGGAATAAGTAGAGTGATATTCAGACAGTAAATAACACCAGCTCAGCACTTTCTGCATACTCAGCAAAAAGTATAATTCACTTGAAACAAAATCCAGCAGAACATTTGTTAGGAGACATGACAAGAAAACATCCATTGGAATAACTGAGTGCTTATGGCAGAAGGTCTCCTGTAGAGGAACTGTTTTCAAGTTAAGACTCAGTTGGCAAGTTGCATCAGCAAACCTGAGGCTGTGTCAGTTGCTGGTTAGGATCCCATTCAAGGAATAATTTCTAATTACTTGTTCGATATTTGAGGTTGGTGTTATAAGATACATGGAGGTTTCTGAGCAGAGGCACCTGAAGTTCATTTCATGCTGCAGAGCATGCCAGTCTGCTTCCCCTAGTGCGGCAAAATTGCGCACCAGCTGCATGTTGTGAGGCTGGGACTTGAGGGATGGGGAGCACATGTGTAGTACAGATAGTGAGAAGGTACCCCAGTAGAGTCCCAGACTACTCCGGGTTGAAGGAACCTTAAAGTTCATCCAGTTCCAACTCCTGCCACAGGCAGGGACACCTTCCACTGGAGCAGTTGCTCCAAACCCCTGTGTCCAACCTGGCCTTGAACACTGCAGGGATGGGGCAGCCACAGCTTCTCTGGGCACCCTGT
>JANRGW010017084.1:0-11508 GCA_024733675.1 Psilopsiagon aymara | reverse complement strand
GGTGAGGCACTGGAATGGGTTGCCCAGGGAAGTTGTGATTGCTCCATCCCTGGTGGTGTTCAAGGCCAGGTTGGACATAACCTTGGGTGATATGGTTTAGTGGGAGGTGTCCCTGACCATGGCAGGGGGGTTGTAACTAGATGATCTTAAGGTTCTTTCCAACCCTAACTATTCTATGATTCTAAAATATCAACCAGCAGTACTGATTTTTATAAGAGTATGAGTCCACTTATTCACTGAACTGCTTTACATTCTTTGTAGATAATCAGTTCCTTAGCATCTGGATATGGAAACACAAATATTCAGCAGGTCACTCTGTGAAACACTGCATACACAGACTTGCCAGTCACTATTAAGACCTGAAATCCCATGAAAATCTGCAGAGTACACAGAACCAGGTTATGGATGTTTTATCTGCTTTTTAAATCCTACTGAAGAAGCAGGGGAGCAAGCATGTCCCAAGTAAAATGGCAAGTACAGAGTTGTCACACTGCCCCATCCAAACAAGTAAATTGCAGGAAGCATCCACAGGACTTCTCTGAATTTCTCCTGATGCAATTCCCTGCTAAGAGCATTTCATTCTCTTGGACATGAGACATGAGTTTCATAAAGCCCATCCTACAGATGGTTAATACCATACATTTGATATGTTGCAAATATGCTTCTTTAAAGGCACTAGTCATTCCAAGGATTTTTGTTTATTTTCCTGCTCACCTCTTCTCTTCCAAGAACATATCTAGGGACATAACACAGAGAAGGTCCAGGACATTATGTAAAAGAACCCATGCCATCAAACTCCTGCCCACTTTGCAGAGACATTACCCTGAATTCCCTTATCCATGAGCAAGACACTGCAGGAGGAGCTTGATGGAGGCAGGATATAACTATCCCACACTGGAATTTTGACAGGGCTGGCACTAGGCCAACCAAAATACACATCTCTTCCTAACACTTTCATTTTCTAGGGGCTGAACTGAAAGTAGTATGGAAACCTTACTACTAGTGACAGTGAACGGAGAGTTCTTCAGCACAGAAGCTGCAACAGTACCCAGTAGGAATGAAAATACTGGATGATCACAAACATTGAAGGACAACACTATTTTTATCAAGGGACAGATTTTAGGGGAAAGTACTATATTCTTGAGGTTTTAGCATTTTAGATCATTTCAGCAACCAAGCTGTCAATTATTTCAAGGAACACTTTACACAGGCAGTATATACATTAACAGTTTTTCATTTTGAGAATCATTTTCTCTGACTTAAAATGTGGCAGACATTTATAAGCTTAAATTCATTACTTAAAATGACATTAACTCAAATGTGTTCCGATATACTTATTTTCTAATAGCCATTCAAAACACTGTATACATACAAAACTGAAATTAAATGGAACTTGAAGATCAGCCTTAACAACCAAACTTTTGTTGGAAAGGTTTCTGCAATCTGTCCAAGTCTATTTTATAAATGGAAGAACGGTCTCTCCATTGCTGCAGTTCACATATGGATTAAAAAACATACCTTCAGTTTAACATAAATAAATTGAAAATAGTGAGATTTTATAATGGAACATGAAGCCATTTATAACGCAGGACATACCTGGCCTGCTTAAAAACACTTGACTGAATCTTGCAGTTTGTTATTTATACAGAGAATCCTTATCCTACCTTTTGTCAAATTTCAGTCTCTTTACAGCACACCATAGACTGAGAAACCAATTATTCTTCTGGAAAAAAAATCTCCACTGGTTTGAAGTAATTTTTTTTGTTGAAGTCAAAATTCAGTTTGAGTATTACTCATACAAAACAAATAAGTATTACAGAAAAATCCACTTTATTTATATGTATCATGAAGTGTTAAGACTGGATTTACCTTGCCCTCTGAGGAAGCTAACATCAACTCTTTGTTCAACTTACTCTTCAATAAATGAGCTAACTTACAAAGTTCAGCAACATTTTGTACTCATGTTTAAACATCATCATAAAAATCTTCAGTGTAAATAAAACAGTTTGTGAAAACACCTCCTTACCACCCATAAGGAAGCTTGCCAAGAACACCTAAGGACCAAAAAATAACTTGAAATGGCTGAAAGTGACAAGCTTTGAGTTTAGTAGTAAGGAGCTAACATCTGTGGACATACTGTAAGGTTTTATGAATAGACAATCAAAATATCCTCTCAAATTCAGAGACCCTTTCAGCACCTAAGGGAAAAAAAATAGAAACAACTGCTTGATAAACAGTGAAGTCAAAGTACAGTGAAGAAAATGGGCAGAAAGGCCATGTAATCTGCTTTGTCAAGGTATAAAAATTAACTGCTGATAGCAGTCTCTTTTGATACTTCTAATGTTGAACTCAAGTGAAGGCTACACAAAATAATGGAGCTTTTCAGTCAGATCTTTCTTTTCTCATTCAATGGCAACATTCAAAGATCTCACTCTGTTCAAGTACACTGCATTGCAAGGCATGAATCTTGGAAAACAAAGCTATTTTAACTTGCCTTCACCACTGAGAGGTCAAGAGGACTGCCTACAGACAGTACCACAGTATGCTTCTGCTGCCTCTAACGACAGCTGCCTTATTATTTCCACATTTCTTTGCAGCTACACGGAAATACTTCAGGAGTTTCACTCTCAGATGCTATGCCAGGATAACTTTACGATGTGTTCCATTTGTAGGCGTTTTCACAGCTGAAAGCATATCAAAAGCAGCCGAGATCAAACCTTGTGACAATTACTGTTATCTTTACATACGCATGCAAAAGCATTTCTCTACTTATTTTGGAAGATGAACTGCCTTTTCTTCTCAGTGAGCGCACTTTTACTTGTTGATGGGATGCAACCCCTCCAGCCACTATTGCAGTCCTGCTGCACCCAGTCACATATCTCAGCCAAATTAGATGTAACTAAATAATTCATCTCAGATCATAATCAAACAAGGCACCTCACTCATCTCTGATTAAAATCAAACAAGGCACCTCACTCACTATCCCTCTGCACAGGCACAAGACACTTCGATGCTGAACCCCACAGGCCATGTTTTAAATCATAGTACCTCTGTGGAATCTAATTGGCTGCAGATGACAAGAGATTAAACACAGAACATACCTGAAGCTGACCACAAAGATTAGAGTAAACATCTAATGTTTACAGTTTTACATTTCTGTGACAGCTCAAATTATTACAGTACAAGGCCTGTGAGGAAATTAATACTCTTTTGGTTTTTAAGTTTCTGCGTAAACATGGATTTCTGCTGTGTAAGATCTAGTACACGGGATTTTACGCCAAATAATGAGGTAGCCTGGGAAACTAAAAAGCCACTGGCAGACATGGCTCAGAGTCACTCCAGCCACAGGGAGAGGTAGTAATCAAAATTCTCCACTCAGCAATCATCAGTATTTTACCTCATTTTGGCCAAGCTCTTCTGGTCATGAGCAGCAGTAGCACAGAGGACTGCAAGCATATTGAGCCATCCTTCAGGTTTCCTCCCACAAACTCTTACAAAATCCCTGTCCAAAGCTCAAGAGACACTCAGTTCTCCAGCCTTCTCTGCCAGTACTGGAGCCCTTCCACAACAACCTCAGCAGCTCAGGGGACAAGCAGCAGGGCAGTACCCCAAAGTGCCTGTCTGGCTGCCAACCTTCCCCCTGTGGGCTCACACACCTGAGTGAGGGTTTTCAGAGCAGTAGGGAAAGCCCCTCATTTTGTATGTAGGCATGCAAACAAAGGGCTTGACAAAGGGTTAAAGCAAATGTTGCTCTAAAAAAAAAACCAAACAAAACATGCTATTGATTGATTCAGCTCTCCCATGACTTGGGACAAAGAGGGACACAAGCAGGCTTCTGAAGCACCTCCAAGCACTTCATGTACAAGGCATTCCCAGGGCACTAACATGGGAAACATGCAAAGACCCCACCAAAATACAGTAACCTAAAGCCAACAGGGGACTGATACATAGCAGAGCTGGCCAAAAAAATATAGCAGCAAAGTTATTAGCTGCAAGTTTCTGGATTTCACTGAGGAAAGCCTGGTGCATGGATTAAAGCAGGATGGCCTCTCCAATAGAAGACTGTTCATAGGAAGTTTTTTCTACAAGACAAAACCCAAGTTAATCCCTCTGCATCTATTTGTTTTCAGTAGGCTTTGGTTCCAGTAAATAAAAGAACAAAGTTTTCCTTATACATTAATGCTTAACATAATTAATATCATTCACCTTGTATCACAAGATTTTTAACTCGGGCCAGTGCTTAAATATTCAGTACAGCAACACCCTTATGCTTGTTTCCATTTCCTTTTCTCCCAAATCTTTAATTGCTTAAGAAAATTGTAAGACCTAAATATCACAATATGCAAAACCAAATAATATACCACTCACAAAACACAGCTCTCTTGCAAAATCTTCCATAGCATTGCACAAATACATCATTATTCAGCATTAACTTTTAGCAATACAGGTTTAAAGATAAAGCGAACTACTTAGGAAAAACACCCTTTTTAAAAAAAATGCAAACCCACTTATAAAAAGCAAAATCTGCACATTAAAAAAAAAGAAAAAAAGAGAGAGACCAAGAGTCACACAGAGTGCTTTAAATTATATCTTTTGCAAAGTCCCAGAGGGAGCAGTTGATGAAACTTGTTTTCTAAGTCTCGGTAGCAGAGCGAAGACCTGTGCAATTCAAAATTAATTGACGCGTTATTAGCAGCACTGCCCTCAGCTGAAATAGCCATAATTCACTGACACAGAGCTAAGGCTGAAGTGAAATTCTGTAAAACAATCTTCTAACCACCAGGTCAGTGGCAATTTGCATGGAACAGCTGAGGCTGGTTGACTCTGGAAAGACAAAAGTCACGAACGGCACAGCCTGTTTTTCATCCATCACGGATGCTGCATGATCCATCACGTATCACTGCTGCAGCAATTCCTGCTCAACCTTTCTTTCTCATCCTCAACTAAAGATAACAGTAGCATAATGTGCACTTGAGAGAGACTGTGAAAAACAGCCTTGGACGTCTAAGACTTCAACCAAATACTGAAAGTATCTCTCTAACAGCCCCTTCTCCATACAGGGTATCTGCTGCACTGCACCAGGGAGCTGCAGAGGCTTGCACAGCTGAGGGAAGCAACCCAGTGCCTGAAGTTCGCAATAGGTATGCAAATCCCAGTTTAATTTCTAAGTTCTGGCACAACTTTCAACAAGCATTTATGGCTCAAAATAGCAAATTAATATGGAAGAACTTAACACATTGGACAAAGACTGCTGATTTATTTGAGTCTGAAGAGATGGGTAAAATGGAAAGTGACCTATGGCTGGTATTGCACATGGATTTCAGATCTCCAAAGGCACTAATGCTCATGGCAGGAAACATATACTACTACTTGCAAAGCAAGAAGTGTTCAATGAAATCTTACTGATTTTCATCTAGTAGCAGAGACCCCACACTGATTTTAAGAAAGATTTTTCACTCTTTTTTATACAAAATACTACGACTGTTTCCAAAATAATTCCTATGTCTGCGCTTCCTCCTCCTACACATTCACAAGTAACATTTTCCCATTTTTGCACTAAGCAAATGAAAGCTTCTGTCCCTGTCTCTCATTTCCACAGGCCAATTTTATAAGAATTTGAACATGGGTATTTGTGACCATTTCACTAAAGGCACATCAGCCAGCACTTATCTTTAAGCCTGCAAGAAATCCTCCTGCAATCAAATGGGACAATTAACAAAGCCAGCATCACCAATGTCTGAATAATATCAAAAAACAGGGCAGTAAATCTGCACTTGCCTCAGAAAGACAGCTCTGAGCTTCTCCTCAGAAACCCTGTTGATCTGTGTACTTGGTGTCTACAGTCTGCTTTCATAATGGTTATATTAAGCAATTATTTAGCACTGGTCCATTGATCAAGGAAAAGGAGCTCAGCAGAGACAGCAGAAGGATGCACTGGGAAAGGGTGGACAAGTACTGGTTCTACCCATGGCTGCCACCAAAACACCTTCTCCAGCTCTTGCACAGTGACATGTGCAAGGAGAGCTCATAATGTATTTGAAATGCTCACATTACTCAGAGTTTCTCATTTCTTCAGTCTTATTGCAACAACCAACATGCTTATTTTAATATACCTCCATTATCAGGACTAATCACACAGCAGGCAAGGTACTTAAAAACATTAGCTGTGAGGCTTTTAGGACTCTTTCACAGGACTTTCTGGAGTTAATCTAGAAAAAACCAAAAAAGACATCTGTACACATTGCTATATATTAAAATAAAAAGGATTTGTAAAAGACTGTAACATGCAGCTTTTCTAAGTATCTCTTAATTTTTAGCATTACTTTGCTCCAGTATTGAAAATTAAGCCTATGCACCAGAACAGTGAATGAACAATTTAGCAATCATTTTTCTTTTCAATTACTTTATTTTCTTCCTTGTTCTTTAATATTGGGAAGCTTCACAACTAGGCAGAAGTCTTTAGGCAAATTATTGCTTAACGTAAATGAAAGCTAGATACCAAAAAACCAAGCTTGAATTGCATGCCAATTCGTGTCTTAAAGGCAGCCTCCCTTCCTTCTTCTAACCCTCTGCCTTACACTTTGCACAATGCCTGCATTAAATGAAATGGGAATCCTGCAGAGCAAATAGTTTATCTTGCAATTAAACCCTACAACGCATTCACAAAAGGGGGCCAGAGTGCAAAAGCTTTATTAAGAGCAAAACCACAGAAGACTTTTAATAAATCTATATTTTAGTAAGCACATACTCTTTGTATGACTGAGCTAGAAATTCTTTCCTTCTCTAACAGCTGTACAATTCAAAAGCTTCTCTGAGTTTCACATTAAACAGCTCCATGAAAATTCACTAGGAAATCTCATGGGCTGAAAACCCTCAAGTTTTTTACCTGCTTTCTTATTTTGAAGCCTAACTGAGGATAAGCAAAAGCAGTAGTATTTAACAAATATATACTCTTGCCCCTATTTTCCTTGCCTAAACTACTTAAACTCCTGAGAGTGCAGGAACCGCTTAAGCTTTTAATTCCATCAGTGCTTTTGCACAGGAATCTGTTGGCTTAGTAGACTTACAAGCAGCACTTTGTTAAGCATGAGAAGCAAGATAGAAGGAAAGACCTATGCTCAACAGTCCCCTCCACTCTGCTCCCACCTAACAAATGTTGCTGTACCTACCTGGCTGCTGCTTAGCAAGGGCGCTGCTACAGAAAGTGCCTTCAACTTGGGGTGAAGTTTTATTTTACCATGGAAAGTTAAATTTCAGATGTTCTTAAACCACGACAGCAGCTTACAGAAAACAAGTTTAAATAGAAAAGAAAAATATTTAAATAAGACAGAACAGACGTTACTGCTACATTTCTTCACTGGAAATCTTTCAACTGTGGCTTAGTTTAATTTTTCTGTTGAAACTAGGTCAAAACACAGGAGTATTTTTTCCACTTGTGTGACTACTTAAATTTAGATTGCATTTCATCACTGGTTTTGGGGTCGGCTGAGGGGAGGAAAGAAGGGAAGAAGAGTTAAGATGCTGGGTTTTGGGGTATTTTTGCCTTACAAGTGCCTGTGGCTTGCATAAGAACTCCTGTTACAAAATGCTAGTTTTACACTCTCCTGTATGACCCATCCCCTGAGTAACCAAAAAAGTTCTCCATCCATGATCTGCTTCTCACTACAGCTACAGGCTCACTGTTCGGCACAAACAGGAGTTCTGTCTGTTTTCAGCTTCTTCGCCATGCTAACTTTCTAAGAAAATTATTCTACAACAAACGTACAAAGCATTTTTAGGCTCTAGAAACAATAGTTTCAAGCAGAAAAAAATCTCAATGCTTCTACCCATAAGCACTTTTTTCTTCTGTAAACAAACCACTGTATACATACTTCATAACATTGCCCATTTGAAAGACTCAAATTTCATAGAAAAATCTTACATGAAGGCAAAATTATTTTTAAAATAATCTGTGCTATGACGTTAGTTCTGGATTAAAACAACTTGCCTGCTCTAACTAGTAACAAGACAACTAAATACAGCCTTGTGCATTATACTGTTAAAACCAAAACAGAACCAAAACAACAACAAAAAAAAGAAAAAAAGAAGAGTTTCTAATTCTCTGAAAAGTTTCTGGTGAGTACAAAGTCTGGAAGTACTGGGACGGAGGGAGCCTTTTCTCAACATGTATCACAGAATCACAAAATGGTTTGGGTTGGAAAGGAGCATAATATCACCTAGTTCCAAACCCCCTGCCGTGGCCAGGGACACGTTCCACTAGACCATGCTGCATGGCAGATACACTGCATAAACTCACTACACCTTCAAAAACACATTTGCAATTGATGTCACAAATAATTCTGAATCTCTGCATGGTACGTACCTTACTAGCTCAAAGGTGGTATTTACTACTGACAGATAAAATATAACTTTGAGGAACTGTATGCCTGTACATTCAGGTGATCTTCAGATACATACAAAACCAGGATGATTTTAATTCTGACTAATGATGACAAGTTGTGCTACCTTTTTCTCACAAATAAACAGCGAGAAATATATCAATCTGCTGTTTACTTTTATCTTCCTATGCAAACCATCGTGGAAAAAATGTGACAACTCTAAGTGTTCCACTGAAGATCAAAATCATGCAAAATACCACGAAAATAATACTAACACTTTGGGAATAACAATTAAAAAAAAAAAAAATTGTTCAGAAAAATAACTCTGATTCCTTAAAATTGACCTGCCCTTTTAGAAACCTATTTGTTTACCTGTACTTTTCATTCTTCCATATTCAGAATGTGGAAAACCCTTTGCTCACAAGTAGTCATGCAAAAATGACCTAGTTAAATACAGTTTATAATAGAAAATATTTGCATTTTGTACCTTTCTTTGTAATGTCACAATATTTGGGCACCATACCCTTGGGTCTCTTTGTTTTCAAATCCCTCAGAACTGCTTTCAATAATAATAATTCACACAACACTGAAAATCTTTGGCACCATACTTCAATGTCAAAAGGAATTAATTTAAACTGAAGAAATACAAAAATCTTTTGTCCTTTTAAATAAGAAATTTTAATGAGATATATAATTGTATTTATTGCATATCAAGAGTACAAATTTAATTCAGATTGCACAATACCATGTTTCTATTTTTTCCCAGCCTGCTAAAAAATCTGGAGGCATTTCTACAGAGTATTAACCTTAAACATCTTGACACTCCCCAACAGGAAATTGAATTTCTACAAAAACTTTGGGAAGGATTCGACTTGGATTCCTGCACAAGGTATTTACAGCCTTTTTAGGTCCAAATGTACAACACAGCCCACAGATGAGAGCACAGCATATAAAAAACAACACTTAGAACAAGTTGGTGCCAAATAAAACTGTTGAGAACAGAAGTCCCAGGGGAGCAGAGTGGAAGGTATCAAAACACACTATTCAAGAGTTTAGTATTTTTTTCTAAGTATCTTTATAAAGCATCCTCTAATGAAATAATTTTCATGGTAACTGCTGCTCTTCTATACATTTTGACAGGCATGCAAGATGGCAACCCTCCAACCTACCCTACCACCATGAGCTTCATGTATGGTTTGTTTTTCAAGGAATGAATCAGAAACATTTCCTACTCAACAAGACGTTTACTGTGAGTTCATTCCCTTAGAGAGGAGCTGCGTTTGGAGGAGTTTGTGTGGTTTTTCTGTTGGCGGGGTTTTTTATTAAACATTGGTGCCAGGAGTTCCAACAAAGGCCCTCCAAAAACTGACCTCTGATAACAGGCCTTCTCTTCCGGTCCACAACCAAGGCTGGTTTCAAAGCCAAAAGCATAAATGACAGCAAATGGAAGCCACTAGCAGTAGGAACAATCATCTTTTTACAACTGTGATTTTAAGGAAAAAAAAGAAGCAAACAAGCAAACAAAAAACAACAACAAAAAACAACCAAAACACAACCCAAAACCCAATCCCAAACACTGGCAAGCACACTACACAGTAGAGTCCACCATTTTAATGCATCAGTAGGAACTCTTAACTTCAAGCCTGCCTTTCTTTAAACTAAGATGGTTTTATGAACATCAAAATCTTCATGAATTTGTTACAGATTAGCTCACTGGGATGAGGGGATGGTCTTGAGGCAGGCAATGACCCCTGGACACAAATCACCAATGGACAGTGAAGTTCCTGCAGTCGGTCAGTATGTTTTGGCTGCCCTGGGAGCAAGCAGCAGCACCAGGGCACACAGCAGACCCATGACCAGGTGGCACAGCCCTGTCCATACGGAGGGCCTCTCTTGGCACCGCAGTTCCCCAGGGACCCTTGAAACTTGCCAACGTGCCTCAGGCTCAAGGGAGTCCCGGCTCAAAGACTAATGGATCTGAAGAATCATGCCCATATGGCCTATAATCTTATGTCCGATGTGACCACTTGTACTGTCTATCTTACTAGATAATGCTCCTTCAAGATTCTTGAAGAAAAAATTTCTCTGCTTTCATTTTCCCAAGACTTGCTGCAGAAATGCTCAAATGTGTAAGTAACAGTTTGCAACATTGAACTAAAAGGAGGCACGATAACAGTTGGCTTGAAAAGGGAGAGGAATAATCTGTTCTTCATATGCTCTACAGACAGACCATAAACACAAGGCTTAAAAACAACCGTCTTAAATCTAAAGCTAAGGCAGCTGAAGACTACATACATTGCCTATAAAAGTTACAGAGTTATCCCCAGGGATTAACAAATTTCTCAAGAATAACACAGAAATGGGATTCTGCTGCAGACAGGAGAGGGTGCCTAGGGATGGTCTGAGGTCCTTTCTATAGCTGTAGATAACCCAGCCTCCTGTAAAGATAAGGCCGATTTGATCACTCTGCACCAAACTCTCCCCAGTACTTTTCACAGCCCATTAGCTTTGGCATCCATCTGGTTTGAAAGAAGGGCAGAGGTGTCAAGAGAAATGCATTTCCCAGCCTCAGATTTCCATGGATCTTAGCGGAATTGCTGACGCATCCATCAGGTAGCTAGTCAGGGTACGGGCTGCTTCTGATCCAGTTAAAGTTTATGCTGCCGATGGCCCATAAAAAGTGCTATGCAGTGCTCATGCTACCATTTGCCTTTTCCATATGAAAAGGGCAGAGTTCAAGGCCAGGAGCGAGAGAAGGAAGGCACTTTTGGGGCAACTCTTAGGACATGAGTCATAAGTACTATAAGACAAAATCATGCCTCTGGGTCCCTACGTCAGTTGCTGTTCCATAATAAAACTACAGAAACATCATTTATTTTCAGTGGTATCTAACATCTACAAAAACTCAGACATGCTTTTGGTGATTACTGTTGAATGTTGTTTATAAACATTTCACAGCTACAGGATGGGTGGAGAAGAGATTCAGAGCAGCCCTGCAGACAAGGACTTGAGGGTGTTGGTCGATGAGAAAATGAACATGAGCCGGCAGTGTGCGCTCACAGCCCAGAATGCCAAACGTATCCTGGGCTGCATCAAAAGGAGCGTGACCAGCAGGTAGAGGGAGGTGATC
>JANRGW010017083.1:0-25414 GCA_024733675.1 Psilopsiagon aymara | reverse complement strand
AGAGTAGAGGGGCAGGATCACCTCCCTCGACCTGCTGGTCACACTCCTTTTGATGCAGCCCAGGATATGGCTGGCTTTCTGGGATGTGAGTGCACACTGCAGGTTCATGTTCATTTTCTCATCAACCAACATATCTGTTAGTAACAAAACTATCTAAAGCAGTAGTTAATCTGAAAGTACTCATATAATAATAAATAATAAACTTCACTAAAATTATATAATTTTGAGGGTTTCACCAGGAATTTCATGAGGCATAACTCAAGGTATAGAAATGCTCCAAGGAAAATATTTAGTGGTTTTCTTCCAGAGGGCTCATCCTTGAAATATTATGCATTCATCTCGGTGTCTGCTCCTTCTTCATCTGTGGATAGCTGTAACTGAATTATTTAGTTCAATTTGGCAATATCTGTGTTTGAGAATTTGTACTGAAAGAAAAAATCACATTTCTGAAAAGATTAAAATGAATCCTAAATGGTTGCTTTCAGGGAGCAAAGGAAAACTAACACTAATCTGAAACTAGAGGTTTATACACATAGCTATCCAGCATTTCTACTAGCTTTTCCATCTCAAAAAAAAAATCTTTACTAAAAATCTGCTATGCCCAGACATAGAGACTAAATATTCACACAAACACACACACAAGCCCACACACAAACCCCCGAACAACCTGATTGTTGGGCTTCTAGTGATATAAATGAGTTGGTTTTCTCTGATATAATAGAAAGTACTTATCATAGAATCAAAGAACCATAGAATCGTAGAATCAGAATGGTTTGGGTTGGAAGGGAACTTAAAGATCATCTAATTCCAACTCCTTTGCCATGGGCAGGGACACCCTCAACTAGACCAGGTTGCTCAAAGCCCCGTCCAACCTGGCCTTGAACTCTTCCAGGGATGGGGCAGGCACAACTTCTTGAGGCAACCTGCTCCAGTGTCTCACCATCCTCCCAGTAATTTCTTCCTAATATCTAAATCTATCTCCTTTCAGTTGAAAGCCATTTCCCCTTGTCCTGTCACCACTTGCCCTTGTAAAAAGTCCCTCTCCAGCTTGTAGGGCCCCTTTAGGTACTGGAAGGCTGCTAGAAGGTCTCAGTGGAGTCTCCCCTTCCTGAGGCTGAACAACCCCAGCTCTCTCAGCCTGTCTTCACTGAAGAGGTGCTCCAGTCCTCTAATTGCCTTCATGGCCCTCCTTTGGACTCACTCCAACAGTTCTTTGTCTCTCTTGTGTTGGAGGCCCCAGATCTGGATGCAGTACTCCACGTGGGGCTCATGAGAGTGGAGTAAAGGGGGAGAATCACCTCCCCTGACCTGCAGCTCACACTTCTTTTAATTCAGCCCAGCATACAATTGGCTGTCTGGGCTGTGTCAACATGACATTGCTGGGTCATGTTGAGACTTAGTGTTTTGCACTTTGTGCCTTGCCAAAGCAGGTATCAGCTTTTAGCTATAAAATCTGCCTTTACAGCTCACTAACTGCACAAATCAGATTGCCAAACGAGTTCTGTATGTTCTGCTGTTACTAAGCGAGTACTGTACTGCTGCAGATCGTAAAACTGAAAAGAAAGTAAGAGGTTACATATAACATTGTCACGTTACAATTACAGCAACTTGAAGAATAAGGGGTATGTTGCTAATCTCAGAGTTAACTGTTGGGAATTAAACAAAACCAAAACCAACAAAACAAGTAGCGCTTGTAAATATTTATTTTAGTTCTTCCCAGACATTTTCCTAAACCATATCATTATCTAGTTACAAATAATTCCCTTTTTTCTTTCTTCCTCTTTTGTGCAATGGCTCTCTTTTCTACAAATCTGTGTATACACATATGAACACAAAAAATTGTAAATGTTCATTACACACAATTTCCTATTTATTATTCCCCATTATGATTAACAATTTTTAAACACCTTCTTAAAACTCTTTGCCTGCTTTTCCTGGAATCAGAACAATATTTTGTCATTTGAAAGCCTAAGAGACCATAGAGGGTAAAAAGTCACAGAAGAATTTCAAAAGACCCTGCACAGGCTATTCAGTAGTTCTGAATGTAGGGTTTATTCTGTGCACCTCAAATCATTACATTTTTTTCAGAAATGGACTCTCAGTGAAAACTCAGCCAACTTCAGATAAGTTTAATATTGTCATTTGGATTTCTCTGTCTTCTACAAATAGCCCATCACATTAATGTTCATACAATATTCCATTTTTACCCTGCACATCACCCTACCGTATATTTATTTTCTTCCAGAATAATATTTTAACTAAATCAACAAGGAAATGATCCTTCTTTATTGTTACAGGCAAAATATATAATTTCAGAGAAAGATTCTTCCTAGTTGCTCCTTTATCATATTACTTTCTGGTCTAAATTTTGTACTATACAATTAAACTACAAATTGAAAATAGTGAAATTAAACTACAAATTGAAATACCTATGCTGTTTCCATGGTCCATTTATTGTGAATTATGGATCATTAAATCTCATCTACATAGTCAGAATATTTGCAATGAGAAGTATAAATCTAGACTCATTCATAATTCAGAAGCGTCATGAGAAGTCATCACATTTAGGTCATTGTCATAACATTGTAAGATTATTTCCAAAAAACATTTGCTATTTAACAATATGTATCATTCAGTTTAAAATGTACTGTATAGAAAAATCTTTCTAAAACATTATTTTATAATTATTTTCATTATATTTTTAAAAATAATATATAATAAAAGGCATATGGTGAATTGCAGTGGTAACAAATGGAAGCTTAAAAGTGGTAATTACCCAAATTCTTTTTCAGAACATGTCTGAATAACTGCACAAGAGATGTGAATAATTTTTAGTTCACAATGTACTGGGGGGGTGGAAAGAGTGAGGGAAGGGGGAATAAGGAAGAGGAAATAAGAGTGAGGGGGAGGGGAAAGGGAAAAGGAAAGGGCAGGGAATTTATTTGTGTTTCGAGATATCATACAAAATGGGAACAGTGCAGTCTTACTAGATTTTAGCACCTAAGGTATTTAGAATGTAAGTTTAAACAATGGCAGTATATTAATGGGATCATACCAGGTACAGAATTTTAACTTTTTCCTCGTATTTTACAACAGGGGAGACTGAGAAACTGGGGTAGAGGGTGAGGGGAACACATTCAGCTGTCAAATAAAGTGAGAATCTTTGAGGAGGTTTGTTTGTGGTTTGTTATCCCAGTTTTAGATAAGTGAGAAAATAACATGCACGTATATTGAGAAAAACTGTTAAATTGTAAAAATATATGTAAAGGCAACACTGAATATTCAGAATATTCTTCCAGGTCAAAATGACTAAGAGCAATATAACCTGTTAAATGTCTAGAAACATGAAAAAAAAGAAAAAAAAAAAAAACTAACACCAGAAATCCCAAAATAAAACAACAAAGCCTAGAATAATTCAAAGCCAAAATTTATTGAAAGATAACTGTTTGGATTCCCTTGATCAAAAATATTAATGAGACTTATGTGATGTTTTACGTCTTTCAATGCATTTCTTTATTTCAGCTGCACCTGAATCAGTAGCCTTTATTGAACCCTAAAGGAACTGGTAAATTTGGAGACAGTTTAGTGAACAGGTCCAGAATTCTGAAAGAGTTCAGATGAGCAGATATTTCCATATTCCCATACCCACATCATGACTTTTTGTCATCAGAGATGAATTTGTCATCAAGTTGTCCCTTACATCCATCTACAATAGAAAGAGCTTTTTACCTGGCAGATCTTTAAAATTTTTAGATATTTCTTACATAGTCACATGTCATTTATTTTGTGGATTGCATTAACACCTTCCACATTTCTGTGAAGTGTTATTGACCAAAACTTGATGACTTCCTTTAAGGAAGGAGGAAGTATGACTTCCCCTATGAAAACAATATTTCATAAAATACAACTGATTACTGAGTGAAAGAATATTGAAAAATTAGTAGAGGCAGCCTGGGACTTAAGCAGTCTCAGGAACTATAAGAAATATGTCATGCGGGAATTGGGCAAAGGTCTTTATGGGATTTGTGTTTTGCCTGGACTAGACAGGAAACAATGTGCAATAATATTCTCTTCACAGTCCCTTCCCTTGTAGCAGCAGAGGATACATCTCCACAGACAAGGCATTCTGAAAATGCAGGGAGGGAGAGATAGGAGAAAACTAGACCATGTCTGTGTCCATGCACAGGCAACATCTGAGCTCTGCTGCAAAATGCAAAGTGAAGTGGCTTGGTGACATAGTGCTGTTTTCTTGCCCTTGCAGATAAAGATAGTATTTGCATGACTTTTTATCCAGGCATATCTTCTTACATAGTGTGAAGAAATAAACAACCCACCACTGTTAGAAACTTTATTCTCCATCAAGTAATGTCAAGCAGTTCACTGATAATGATCGTGATGCACCATAAATTCAAAATAAATTAGTACCCACTAAAATATAGGCTTCCAATGATTTGTATTACAGATGCTGCCTAAACATAATGCATTCCTAGAGCCACTTTTCATCTAAGGAGCTATATTGATATTCTTCAGCCAGAACATATTAAAATAATCCAATGAAATATACCCACTTCTCTAAGGACTTAACATGTGTGCCTGTGAGGAGAATATTACTTAGGTTTAGTAATGAAAGAAATTATTTTCTTTTCACAGGAGGAACTGTTTCTTTAGGAATTTTTAACATCTTACTGAAAGCAGTTGGTTGGAAAGCTGTCTGATCCAGGCAATATGTATATCTGAACACCTTGTCAGGTAAAGTTTTTATAACATAAGGAGAAATGACCCATGAAAAAATTCTATGACCAAATTTGTTCTTGTCTTAATCCCATATGACACTTCAGCTCTGTTTCTCTGAGAATAGGGTCAAGTGCTTTGATCTCAGGTAACTGTTTACATTTGAGTAAGTAAATACAGAAAGCTAAACCACGATGGCAATGGTTTATATAACCTTGCACACTCTTTGCACAGGTATAAACTATGGCACTGTGTGAAAGACAAGAGAATCACTCCCATGTGTACTATCTTTGTAAAATGGTATTTGACTTTTAAGGAAGTATACATAAAACTAGAACTAGCATTGCATGAAAAACTTTTATGCTTCGACATTCATTTTATTCCCAAACCGGAATAAAAATATAAAGTCTCAGAATTCTCAGCTAAATTAAAACTCTTCAAATAAGTCACTCTAAAATATTGCAAATATCTGTCGTACAAACAAACAAATCAGGATATTTAACTTTCTGGCATTCCCATTATCTAATTCTTCCTCTTAGCTATTCAAAATAATTGCAAACATTTTGTTTCAGGTCATTTACTATTATATCACATTTCATTGTCAAATCATCTTAAAAAAATTGCAGCACAGTTATTAATGCAATTCAAATTGCTGGACTGTATATATTGTATATGCAGTCACATAACACATACTGGACCTCGCCCTGAGTTGAGATGCCCCATCACATCCTGGGAGGGGTACTGCTTCCGCAAGTCCAGCCTATAGGATAGAGGGGTTTTTGAGGTGGATTTTTTCTTTTTTTTGTCAAACCTTTTTTTTTTTGAGATTTTTCATAACTTTCTATGGCTATAAAAATGTGTTAAACAAAAATTATTTTCAGGCCACCAGCACCTACAACCATCTCTAATGTTGAACAAATTCTCTTCTCACTTGAGAATCATGTAATTTCAGGTCACTAGCTGAAAGTGTTTTATTACAGTTTGTTGCCTCAGTGAATAACTAGAATGATCCTTACAGTCAGGGTGCCCCATTCTCCACTCCTCAGAGCACTTTGCAGCTCTGGAAATCTATGGAATTAAAACTGAAGCTAAGAGACTCATACTTCAGATCAAATTGTACTTTGCCCTTAGATTTTTATTTTTTATTTATGAAGCAGAGATAATCTTACTGACAAACGAGTCAAAAGTTTAATCAAATTACTTTAATAAAGTGAATACCACCAGTGTTTTCAAACACTGTAAGTCCTCAAAGCTAATTTTCTATATTTTATTTATATTTTATTTGGGGGAAAATACATGACTCTTTTATGGATGTCTTTTTCAAGTTGATAAAAATAAGATTCTAATGAGTGTCTCTGAGAGCACTTATGTCATTGAAGGTACACTCTCAAGAGATGTTGTTACAAACACCTATGGATAGGATATTTGCATAAATATATAAACATATTTATATGTTGACTTTAGGCTGGCAAAAAAATTATTTTAACTTTTTAACCATGGTGTTCGTACTTGGAATGGAGTCCTAAGCAGTTATTTCACGTCTCTAATAAAAGCACAACATCATCAGTGAAAAGCGTCACTCATCACTATGTGTACCAATGAATCTGTTGGAAGGTTTTCTACTGTCATTTGCTTTTTTAAAAATCCATTGTCATTAGCTAACTGTGACTCTAGAACATTCGATTATTAATTCAAAGAAAAACTGCAGATTAACCATATGTAGGATATGACCTGAAGTTCTTTATCAATAATGGGCTTATTTTACTTCAACTATTTTCTTTTCCTGTGCTATGCTGGGCAGATGTCCAGGTAAATTAACTAACTAACTAACTAACTAACTAACTAACTAACTATCTAACTAACTAATATTTATATCATGATAAGTAACATTAGCTGCTTCTCACTAGCTTTCAAACATTATGTTCTGTAATTAAATGCTCCATGTTAAGTTACAGAGTCTTGGTTTCCTATGGATTTAATAGTTTCTGCATTGACAGTCTTTAAGTAGAATATCCAGAAGTAAAACCTCTTGCATTTTGTTGTTTACTTGCTGCTCTGTAATTTAAAATTATTCTGATTAGGCAAATAAAACCAGATTCAGCTACTTATTTACACACACTCAAAGCTTATCAACATCATACCTAGGAGAGGTCAATTCTGCAACTTAGGTACATGCTAGTAATTCAAACAGCTTGGAACAGAATTGCTCTTGAAGTATTTCTGAGTGAAACTTGACTTCCAAGCACACAAGATTACTCCTCTTCTAGGGAAGGCCGAAAAGGACACCTGTCACCTCTCTTTGCTAGTCGGACCCTGAAGCCACTGCAGAGCCATTGGGAAGTCATAACATTAAGTTATATTCTACATTGCATAAAATGACAAGATTATGAGCAGCAAATCTGGAAGCAGCATGTGCAGTTCAGAGAAGCTCATTCTTGTAAAAAAAAAAATCAGTCAACTTCTGATCCTGGAAAATAAAGAATTTCTCTACAGGAGAGCAGTACGAGTAAGGTTTGTACAGACAAAATTGGTACCGCTAGCTGATACTGACAGGGAAGTGTTACAAAGAGGCCTTCAAGTCATTTCCAGGATACAAGAAAATATAACAGATCCATACATTTTTATCAGCTTACAATCAGCTACAAAAGATTGTAAACTTGGTCAATTATTAGACAAACTAGCTATTCTCCTGGTTGTGTCTTTTTCTTAGCTCGTGATGGAAGAAAGGGACTTCTGGGTATCAGGAAACTCATTGTAAAATTAGAGAAGATTTACAAGTTAATAGGTAATCTTAAAATTACCAGGATTTTTTAATAGTTTCAAAACTGGTACAACTAAATCAGAGTCACTGAAACACTGGGGAATTATAATGCATGCAATGTAGAAGAGATAAATTAAAGAAGAAAAATCAAACTTTAATCAGAACAAGCTCAAAATCACTAACCATGGGTACATATCTCTAACAAGAACATTCTTATATTTAAGGTCTCTAAGGAGTGAAATGTACTAGTACAGGGCAACAACCATGTAGGGTAGCATCACCTCAAATTTATGCCAGTCTTCCTCTAGATTCCTTTACCACTCAAAAGACACAGAAGTCTTTAAAACAAGATTTATTTGCTGTGTTTTGAACATTTAACTTGGGAAGGGATGAATAAAAAATTCCTGGTTTTACTGACTGACAACAGATGTCTAGACAACTGGATCAAATGTAGGTCCCTAGGCTGAGAAAGACTGAATAGGAATCCTGGCTATATAACCTCCAGCTGCTATTATTAAAAAGCTGTATGGGCATCACTACTTCTTTCAAAGTTTTCTAAAAGTCAAAGCATTTAATGATAAGTAGTGGTTCAAAGCAGTATACTTATAAAACCAAATAGGGCACATGTTCCCATCACCAGTGAGAAAGTGTTGTTAAAATTGTTGGAACTGGATGAGGAAATCAATGTATTATTTCACAATACAGTCTCCTATTTTAATCACATTCTTTCATTTGGTAGTCTAGTTGTAGTACGTATTTGCTTGAACAAAAGTCAGGTAACATTGTATTGAAAATGGTTAACTGTTTCTTGACAATTAAATGCCCCCTTACAATATTTGTGGAAAAGAAAGGCAAGCTTTCCTTTTGGTTTTATGCACTAACATGTGTTACGTGCAAAAGATGCAGAGGTTTTTGTGCTTTTTGACATAAGCAATCTTAATAGCATATCACTGTTACATGAACAGGTTTTGACTCATTAAAAACTCTTCATATGTTTCTCTATGTCTCACATGTGACCTCCACAAAAAAACTTCAAAGCTAGTTAGTCAATTAAAATAATGTTTGAAGCAATTATAAAAGACAATTCAAAACCACCTCATTCTTTGATCTCTATTGCTCTCCTGGCATCAGCATAAACCCATCACTAAGTCCCTGATCCCCTTACCACTGTTAACAAATAAAGATTTACATGTCTTCATGTATCACAGTAAAAGTCTCAGCTGTTGCCATTTGATACTGGCTTAGAATATTTTCTAAACATACCAGTGCAAATCTGTTTTCCTTGCATATACCCTTCAAAATAAACAAGGGAGTAGTTCTTAGACATTCCAAAACAATGGACCAGAAAAATTCTATAATAAGTTCTTTGTAAAGTGCTGGGTTTTTTATTTTATTTGAAGTGCTGGTGTGACTAGTGTTATACAAAAGCTTTTCCTTCCCCACAGTACTTCTCTGGTATCTGCTTAAATATCTCATGGTTTCCAGTTGTGCAAGACCATTGTTTCGTTACCTTTGAATTACCCGACACACATCACAAGTACAACCATTGTATGATCCAGTGATATGAAAAACTATATGGGAACCAATCCAACATTATTAGTACACAGAAAATAAGCATTCTTTCGTCAAAGATTTACAAGCTCAATGAACATATCAAAGGCCTACGTTTGTCGCTTGATATCTTTCTTAAACAAACTCAACCTTTAAGTCCCTTAGAAAATGTATTTTATGATGCACGTTATTTATTATTGTTCAGCTTTGGCCCATTACTTGAAACGAAGTGGGAGAGAAAAAAGAATCTTTTTTTCAGATAAAAAAGCCATCAATATTGATTACTTACAGAAATCTCTCAGCATAAAACCAAGTGAAGATCAAGACAAACACAAAGCCTTAAACACGAAAAGAGCACTTAATTAATGTTCATTAGGTAATCCACATTGCCTACTTATATGCAAATAAAAACTGTTTTAGCAGGGTTTGAGTTAATTAAATTTAATTTGCCACAAATATTTCTGTGATATGCATTAATTCATTATAATTACCTATGTTTTGGATGCCTCTTTGGAAAGAGGATGGTAGTAGCACAGTGAAACTTCATCGCATGATGCGTTTCTGACTATTATTCAAAATTAACATAAGCATACAATAAAAGACAAAAAAACCCAACTCTTACTTCTCTCAGTGACCGCATGTCCTTAACTTTGAAACTGGCTTCCTGAGTGTGGCTCTGTAGATCCCAGTAAAAACTAAACTTCATGAAAACTCGACAAAACAGGATCCCCAAAAAGCACTTAATATGTAACAGTTAGATCTTACATGTCTAGCCAAACACAGAAAGTTGCAAAGTAAAATACCAGCTTGCTACTGTAGATAGGACAAGAAAGCTGTTTGAAAATAAAAATAAAACCATCTCTATATAAGACTGTCTACAACAGTTCAGCTTTTTATCATCTTTGTTCCCATGATGACTTTAAAGAGTGTTTTCTAAACTTTGGGGAAGGTCTGTCTTTGAAATAGGCGTTGCTACTGCAGAACACTGCCCTAAACACTGCCCCTACAGTTCTACTAAAACTTAAAGCCTTCCAAGAAACATTAAGAAGAGGCTGTATTACCCTTAGGAAGATTTATCAGGCTTTCTTAGTATTCAGGTCTTCTATTTTTAAAAACTGAACTACTATAAATTTATAATATTTTTGTTGCTATTGATACCTCTTTTTTGTATTTATCTCCACTTCTTAGTAAGATTCAAACTGCTCTATTCTTCTGTCACCTCGTTATGCCTTCTTTTACTTTATCTTTAAGTCTCAAATTAACTTGACATAGATGTTTTACATATATTTTAGGCTAAATGTGAAGTATTCTCTTATGCTCATGAGGCATTCAGAAAGTTGATAAGCTCTGCTTTCAAGGACACTCTAAATGAAATTATTAAAATTCAACATTTTGCATATTCTGATGGAGAAAACACTTGTCCCTGACAAAAAAGGACATAGGTCATGAGACTAAGAAAGCGTCTCCATCTCTTCATCCGTGGCCACTGAATGTCTTGTGCCAGTATTTGTAAAACCAAAATATGAAAATGTTAACAGGGAAGAAGAAAAGTGTAGGAGTTCAGCTCCTGTCCAAAAGTAAAAATCCATAACCATCTGTTGTTTGTGTTACAAGGATTTCACAACTGTCATCTCCACGGTGCACGCCATTTCATCTTCACAGCAATATCACCGAAACACCCACTGAGATAAAATCACAAATATTTTGAACATACCATATGATATGTTATTTTCCAAATTAATATTTGGAAAATCAAAATACGAACTTGTCTATAGGTTATTTTTGTCTTGTCACATGAAAAATCCTGTAAGGGTTTGCTTTTCTTTGGAAATACTTTACCTAACTTGGATAACAAGAAATATAGAAGAAGAGAGAGGAAGTTACTAAATGCTTAAATTTTTAAGTCTGTTTTGAAAAATGGTAATGACCACTACTCACACTTATATAGCATTTTCCCAAAGATGCTTTTTGAAGGTGCTTCTAAAATTATTTACTTAGAAACATCATCTAGAATTTAAACTAATTAATTTTTTTTGTGAACTTCAGACCAGCAAGACTATACCACAGATGGGTATGGCTTGAGGGATTCATCATTGAATCATCTCTCAAGCTAATCTCGATAACCAATGTCACATCCAAAACAAAATCAAACCCAAACAACATTTAAAAAATAATAAAAACAACCAAAAAAACCACAACAAAAACCCCGCAAAACAGCAAAAAAAAAACCCAAACCTGAAATTGTCCTCGAAGAAAATGATATAAAAAGACTTCAAGACCAGTGAATAAACCAATTGTTTTTTTCCCTAAGGAAATCTAAAACTCAAGGTCAGCTGTGTCTGAAATCACCAGACTTGTCACATGGCTTTCATAGCTGCCACTAAGGCTCCTATCAAACCTATACTGAGAGCAATGAAAACATTTTTACTGAAAACAGATCAAGCTCTGATAAGAAGCTCTCTAATCACCTTGGCTATTAATGCTGTGCAAAGCGAAAGGTGAAGTTTTGAAGAAGAGAAGAATGAACGGATAACTTGAGGTCAAATATATTTGATCTTTTCCATGAGTTCCTCAATGTTTCTGTGTCAGAACATAAAAATGATTCTATAAGTACATGAACACATAGTTTGTGTACATAAGAATATATACATGCATACATGTTTTATAAATATATTTTTGCAAACATAAAGATACACAGGTTGCCCTGTCAGGATAATGCATGTAATTCCATTTTATCCCAGTGCCTGTCCTCCAGTAACAAAATTTTCGTGGTCTCAGTCACAGTCCCTTGGGTGTAGGAGTCCATCACAAAACCATCACCCTTAACATAATACAATTGACAGTTTCTGCTCAAGAGAGACAGAAGAAGGAGTTGCCATGGAGACTGAACTATTGCTCTTCTCCAGAGGATGCTTTTTTCAAGCACAGGATGAACAGTGGAGTCCATGCAATACCTGCAACATTGATCATATCACAGGATCTTGCTTTTTGGGATGGCTTTTTAGTAAACTCTTACAAACATCCAGGAGATAAGACGGGGGTGTGGGGAGGGAAGAGAGAGCTTAAGAAAACAACCAACCAAAAAAAATTAACAAAACCAATAAGAAACCCCAGCATGAAAGTGAATATAATGCCAGATAGGGAAGGTAAAAGAGTTTCATATTGATTTGATTTATCAGATTTGTCACCTCTGCCTAATGCTTTCCTAACAGGGTGAATGCTGTACTTGACCTGTTTGCTGGAATTAACCAGGACTGCAGGAGACCATATGGATTGCCAGATGGTCTGCTATAATTTAATGCTATTTATCCTAAGTATGAAGTAAGTGATAAACATAATTAACATTCTTCTAGCTCCTTACTGGATGCTTTTTATTAGGCTTTTTGTTTAGGGTGTTGGGTTTTTTTTCAAGGCATTGAAAGGTAAGTTAATACCTTGTTACTGAAACACAGATGCCAGCTAATTACTGCAAGAGGCTGCAGCCTCTAAAGCAAAGAGTGTATGCACAGACTCCAACTTATTCGCTGACCCCACTGTGATGATTAATAGGTTGAATGCTAAACTCTAATGAGGATGACAGATCTTAGATGTTTTCAGGTTACCTTAATTAACAATAAGATGAACAAAGTTCATCACAGACATACATATCACACTTCATAGTAAACAATGCACCTTGTACTCATGGTCTAAATGTGCTTTTCACATTGCAGCACATCAAATGCTAAGGAATCAAACCACCTTGAGACAGTAAAAACAATGGAATGACTTCCTTCAGAAATGTTTTTCCTGATTGCTATTTCATATTTTGCCAGTGATTGTCTAAATGGCCTATTTTTTAGGAAGCAGTTCTAGAGAAGCTATGGCTTCAAAGAGTGTTTATATCAGGCATGGTTGCCATTCACAGTATTTTAAAACCACAAGTCTGTAACAAGATACCTAAACAACTTTGCCTAGTGTTTCTGTACTGATAATCTTCATAGTGACTGGGGTAGGTGTTAGCAGAATGAACCGTAAATCATTTTGTGATTTTTGATGTCAGTGTACAAGTGAAGTTAGTATGCTGGTATCCAGAAGAGTAAAAAGAAGTATTAGAGAAAAGGCAGAAGTACAGAATGCTTTGTATTTTATGTGAAAAGCTGTGTTCACAGAACAGATAAAAATGACACAGCTAAACATCCAGCCTACCAGTATCTGAAGGGTGCCCACAAGGCTGCTGGAGAGGGAGTCTTCATCAGGGACTATAGCTTTCAGGGATGGGTGTTGGGGCCGGTCTTGTTCAACACCTTTGCTGGCAACATGGACAGTGGGATTGAGTGCACTCTCAGCACCAAGCTGTGTGAGTCAGTTGATATGCTGGAGGGAAGGGATGCCATTCAGAGGGATCTTGTGAGGTGGACCAACACCAACATTATGAAGTTTAACCAAGCCAAGTGCTAGGTCCTACATCTAGGTCGGGGCAATTCCAGAAACAGCTACAGGTTGGGCAGAGAAGAGATTCATAGCAGCCATGCGGAGAAGGAGTTGGGGGTGTTGGTCAATGAGAAACTGAATATGAGCCGGCTGCAGTGTGGGCTTGCAGCCCAGAAAGCCAACCATAACCCGGTCTGCATCAAAATGAGCGTGACCAGCAGGTCGTGGGAGGTGATCCTGCCCCTCTACTCTGCTCTCATGAGACCTCACTTGCAGTATTGCGTACAGTTCTGTGTCCTCAACATAAGGCCATGCAACTGTTGGAACAAGTTTAGAGGAGAGCCACGAGGATGATCAGGGACTGGAGCACCTCCCATATGAAGACAGGCTGAGAAAGTTGGGGCTGTTCAGCCTGGAGAAGAGAAGGCTGCATAGAGACCTCATATCAGCCTTTCAGTATCTGAAGGGGGACTACAGGGATGCTGGGGAGGGACTCTTCATTAGGGACTGTACTGATAGGACAAGGGGTAACGGGTTCAAACTTAAACAGGAGAAATTTAGATTAGATATAAGGAAACATTGTTTTTTACTGTGAGGGTGGTGAGGCACTGGAATGGGTTGCCCAGGGAAGTTGTGAATGCTCCATCTCCGGCTGTGGTCAAGGCCAGGTGGGACAGAGCTTTGGGTGACATGGTTTAGTGTGAGGTGTTCCTGCCCATGGCAGGGGGATTGGAACTAGATGATCTTAAGGTCCTTTCCAACATTAACCTTTCTATGATTTTAGAATTTGCATTTGTACTGTTCATAAAACTTGTTGACCATGGATGTTTGAATGATAGCAGAAATGAATGACAGAAATGGCATAAATTAAATGTTATTCAAAGAGTAAAACAAAAGTACCTGCGCTATAAAGCAAATCTGCCTTTAGAAAATATAACTTTCATTTGAAAAAGTGGTGAAAAAGGGTCCAGGTCAAAAGTCACAGCATAGGGAAAGCAGAAACAAACTCCATTTCAACACGTGTGTTTTTCCCTTCTTCCAGATGAGTCAAGTCTTTGTTCAGGGGCCTCAACAGTTACACAGTGAATTAGAGGGGACCTGAATGTGATGGGACATATCTGCTCTTTTACTTCACTCTTGATTGCATTAGTTCAAGATACTTCTTCAACTGGTGTATTTTGGTGAATCAGTAGCAGTTGCTGGTCTTCTAAAATCCAGTATGATTTTCTACTAGTATATGAATAATTTATGGTTTTCTAGTACTATGTGAATAAAAAGGGATCAAAATATCTGAACAGCAAGCTTTTTTGATATTGACACCACCCACCAAGATGCCTTTGTAAGGTCCCCATCTCCCCCAGCATTTGAAAGAAGGATCCATTCTTCCATCCCGTTAACCGAAAAATATTTACCTGAGGTGCTCGAGCTAATGCTATTCTGACTGCAGGTTCATTTTTACAGTCAGAAGGGAAAAACAGCTACTTAGAGAGAACCACCCAAGTAGCTACGTACAGCTTCCTCTCTGTAGGTACCTACTGCTTTTCCCTGGCTGCTAAAGGATATAGGGTCATTCAGGCGTCAAAACGTATGTGGGTTGAAGTCAAAGACAAAAACAAGACTTCATGCTTCCTTCAGTAGTTTGCTTACTAGACCTGGTAATATTGCATTTTACTATTACACAGACAACACTTCTGAAATACACTGGAGTGGTGCTCTTCAGGGACTGAAGATATTGAATCTCATTGTGCTATTGGCACAATATTTTCTGTTTCTATGTATATATATATATTTATACATTTGTACATATACATACATGCACATATACATAAATGCATGCATTTAATTGCCTCATCATTGCAAACAGTCTGATACGTTCCAAGTGATTACCTTGTAATATTCAAAGAAAGGGAAATGTCAGGTCTATTATAAAATAATTATAAAATATTATAACATTACCTCTTATTTAAACTTCTGAACTTGCCTGAAAAAGTGTTTTGCCTAAGTAACGGCTAGCTCACACCAATACTTACAAAAATAATAATAATCTGACAGAATGAAGAAATCAAGCAAAATATAAGTCTTAGAATCTGATGGACACAAAACCTACCAAAGCAGGTTTGACACTTAGTACTTAAACAAGGCTTCATACTTTAAAAACCTTTTTCATCTGTCATGCTCTTTAGTTGCTTTCTCACAAGAAAAAAAGATATCAGAGAATTTATATTCACTGCCCATTTCAGTCCCAAAGCTAATATTTTCTATATATTAGCTGTCACACAGGTGGCATGTAGGAAACATCACTCTTGGCCTAAATGGAAAGTAGGATTTTATTTTAGGGCAACTAAGGACAAGACACAAAACCCCCCTCTACAGAGGAATACCTGTGTCTGACTAATGAACCCTCATTGCTATTATGATTTTTTGCTGTGTTAAAGCCTCATCATCTGACCTCCTGAGAGATCTCACAGAGGCAGTGGAAACTGACCAATGTATCGTCAACCCCAGGAGAAATTACATAGACACTGATTTGTTGGAAACTGTTGACTCTCAGACACTGAATTTAGGGCAAAATTGCTAAACAGAATTAGGTAGAGGAACAAGCAAAAGGCATTAAGGGGAAAACAAAAAGGAAGAGAATATAGAATGCTTTAAAAAAAAAGTAAACAGTGCTTTAATGATGATGTGGCTACCAGTAGTCTCTGATACAGTATAATACAAAAAGAAGCATGTGTTTTGGTAAATTCTTTAGGCAATAACAATAAAATCAGGTAACACTTAACATTAAATACTTTAAGAGCTTAGAAAAATAAAACCACTTATGTTATTTGCAAAGTTAACAAATATCTTACCTCCTGCATACATGACAGCCAACATTATCGATGATATCCAAGCTATCTCACTATACGACGTGTGGAAGATTTCTTGTATTTCTTTGAAGAATACTGTGATGGCTTTAGGGAATGCATAAGAAAAACCAATGGAGATAAAGGCGCCAAAGACCACAACCCATCCCCAGCCTCCATCTGGAGGTGGATACTCTGGTGCTGCTGTTGCTGGTGGCATATTTGATCTCTGCCTCTTCTCCAATTAGGCTGAAAGAGAAGACACAAAGTCTTAAACAGCTTATTTTTTTTTTTTTAATTTGTTTTGGGTTTTTTTAGAAAACTACAGTATTCAGTCATCATCTGCAGGGATTAGAAAGAATCCGCAGAACAGAGACAAATGTCCAGCTTTCATGGGGCCACAGAACGCAAGTACCTGCTTTTAAAAGCTAAATCTGTTCTGCAAAAAAAAGTTGTGGAAGAATATTTGCAATATTCCATTCAGTATCTGACAACTGCTACAAATTACTGATCTCAGTCACTTAAGTTGTATTTGCAATTAGTCACTTACAGGAAAGTGATGTGCTTGTGTGGGTTAATTTACATAGTTCGACTTTCTACAGCATGGATTTAGCACAGGAATGAAACAGAAAAGAAAAACAGCCAAACAACTGACTTATAGGAAACAACAGAAAAAAATACAGTAAATTATCAGTAAATGCTATTGTGTTAGTGAGATTTACTGGCACATCAGAAAAATCATCAGCAGTAACAGTAAGGAGTAAATTTGTTACATTTTTTTTTTGTCATGTGCTGTCATTATCCACTTTTTGACCTTGTTATTTCCTGGTTATCAAATAAGATCATGTAAAAAGTGGGTTCTAAGCAGAGATTTAAAATTCCCCATGTATCCATAAAATAAATGCAAAATCTTACAATCCTATACTGAAAAATTTTCATCCTTATTTAGTTATGTTGATATTAATTGCAGGCACAAGGTGAAGCTTGATGGTACTGCTTTTGATATATTTTAACATGTCAGAAGACATCAGGAAGTCTTTCTCTAATAACCACACAGACTTTCCACAGCTATTCTCTAATTTAGAATTTGTCATAATACAAGCCACCAGATTGATATCTTATAGAAGTTATGAGAGGTGCAACCAACACATTCAGGCAGCTCAAGAAATCACAGGTAATCCACATAAAACTCCTAAAGACAGAAATAGATTTCATATTGTTATTATCATCCCAGCATCTAAAAACTTAAGCTTTCTACCTTCTGTAAAATGTTTTTAGAAAACATGTAGTAGCAAGAATCTATTTTGCAATTCTGAGATTCTCCTAGTATTAAATCCCTTTACTATTAAACACAGAGCTGGAGTCCAGTTTTCTTCTGTGTAATCCAGCCTACACAGACAGCATGAACTAAAATTTCTCATTCCTCCCTGTTTCTTTCATAGGCACTTCAGCAACTTATTACTCCTGATTGGTCTCCTGCCACACCAGTATCAAAAGCGGTGGATGATAACAGTGTGTGGGTTGCTGTTATACTTATGATTACCAACTAGTCTCTATGTGATTTCTTCCATGCCACTTATGGCATATTCCAATTTCTCACAGCAAATTGCATTACGAGTGGGAGTGATATGATTACCTTAACAAAAACTAAAAAAAAAAAAAAATGAACACTGTCAGCTTATATTAATCTCTTGGGATAGTGCCTTGAGTACTTTCAGGGCAAATACCATGTAGTACTGTGTGCAATGTATTCCACAAAACTGGCAAAGTGCTGCATTTAAAATTATCACTAGGCTAGCCCTGTGATAGATATCCACTGTACTTCTGACACTTCACTTTACTGAAGCTGACTCTAGATATTACCCTGATATTGGCAGACCTCTGTGAGGAAGCTAAATCAACCACTAACACATCTCACTCCTATGCAATGTTACAAAAGCCCAGGTAGTTTGACTCCTGCAAATACAGATTTTCTGCTGGCAACAGTAGGTATCTATTGCTCGGTACACAGAGCATATAAATCTTTTTACATGCATGTGCAGAAAGAACCTCTGGCATATACTTTGTTTCTGCATGGGCCTGTCACTAGAAGTTGGACAAGTATAGACGATTCTGGTTGCTGAGACTTAATTTTGTCAAAGAAGTTAACTACCAGCTTGTTTTGCTGAATCAGGACTCAAGAAAAGGAAGAGCATCTCAGAGAGCCCATAATAACTTAAAACACACATAGTGATGAGTGATGGCCTTCAAAAGCACAAAACCTCAAATTAGCATGAAAAGCAGAACTCTGTTTCTGTGAACTGAGTGACAGTAAACCACAGTTCACTATCTACCCCAGAAAGCTGTTGCTCTGTTCATCAGAGAAAACTTAAGGTTATTTCCTAAAAGAAAAATAAATAAAAAAATAAAAGGTTAACTATTGTTTTATTACACTTCAAAGGTTTGAGCATATTTGTTTTCATATTTCATACTTACATGACAACACTTCTATCTGTATTATAAACTTTAATAATGTCACAAAACATCAAGGCATTGCTTTCCATAAAAATGGAAAGGGATTATCAATTTATTGAGGAAGCACTCCTTTTCCTAAAAATAATACAAAACCACTTTGAAAAATCACTTCCACTTTTAGTTGGAGGACTGCTGAAAGTTCATAAATGTCACTAAGACATTGGTGCTTTGGAAAGATCCCATTATATCCACCCCTTTAGGGCAGCAGAACAGGCTCTGACAGTGTTTCGCTCCCTTCAAAAGTTTCACAGTAAACTAAGAGGGCATTAAGGGGATGACTGAAAGGGCTCTGGCTGCTTCTATGCCTCAGCCTAGAGGCAAACTGCTGCAGAGCCCACTACATTTCCCTGTCTGCTGCTACCTTGCACTAGATTTTCTCTGCCACAAAGAGCCTGGATCATCGTATCTCACACCTCCTGTTTATCCCACAGAGCAGAGTTAATAATAGCTTCCCTGATGTTCATTTATGATCATGATAGCCAATTTTAGCTTCAGTTAACAAAAGGTAGCATAAGAAAAAAAAAAATAAGCAATGTTTACACCAAAGGAATATAAAAAAATACTCATTTTATCAGAAACATTAAATCCAGTATCACAAATATCCCATAATATCTCAGGAGGTAAAGCAATTTTTTCTGGTAAAAATCTGCACTCGGTATCTCTGAAACTGAACTTCTAAAGCGATCTAGCACATTCATATACCTAGTTCTAATCTAAACCAAGATTTGCACAGACAAGTGCAAAATCCATTAGCAATCAAAACAAAACAGCATTTTAGATTAGTGGATGTAAATGTTTACAAGGGAAGAAGCAGAAGAGGAAGGAATGAAGCAATGACAAGCGAAATGTCTTTCCAGAGTCCTCAGATATTATTATGGGCTGCAAAGAATGAAACTAAATATGGCAGAAAGAGTGAAAACAGGCATGTATGAGGAGCTCTAGGTGAAGGATGCAGTACCAGACAAAGAAACGAGAAAAAAAAAAAAAAAGCAACACTTGAGTAAATAAAGGTCACCAGCAGTGTTTTCAGTCAGTCATATGAATTTCATCATGTGCTTCAAGCTAGAAAGCAAGCAGTGCTCATACCTATGCTTTTATAGGCAAGCAGTGGGTGAGGAATGCTGCCTGCCCTCAGCCCAGGGAAGCAGCCGAGGAATAGTGACTTAAGTGCACCCTGAGTGAAGCCATCAATCTCCCTTCTGTCTGTCAGATACAGAAAGGTATCCCTTCCTTACCCTAAGTCAGACTGTGCATAAAGATTTTCTCCTAAGCTCCTTCTAGTTCCCTGTATAAATCCCATTTATGTAGCCAGCAGATAAGAACATAGCTTACTGTAGTAACAGCTGCATGTGTCTAGCAAACAAATAATAGGAGAGCAACAGGCACACGTTAAAAATATTTTATATTCAACACCTTTTGTTATATGGATCTCAGCATATTTGAACTTAATTAGGCAAATAAAAACTGGTGAATGAAAGAGAGAAAGAGAGAAAAGGAGGGATGAAGGAAAAGGAAGAGAAAAGGGGGAAAAAATATAAAAGAAGCAAGCAAGCAACAAGGTCAAACTAAGAGCAAATGCTACAGACAAATAATGTATCTTGATATCATGCACTGTAGACTTCAGTCAGTCATAATCAACCTGTTCAGACTGTTCTTGTACCAATGCCTCATTAAAATTCTGCAGTTGCCAGCTGCCAGAATCAGCTATCAATACAACAGCTTGTCAAAGACTCTTGAGAAGAGGTTATGTTCTTCTCTTGCTTACAGAGATTCTGATTTTACTGGGAGGTTTAGTTTTGTTTTTCTGCCACACTAGAGTAACTGCTTTCCTGATTGCATTTTGTCTGCCTTGTCCTCAGTATGCCACATCAACGCCTGACTCAGCAGCCAGTTGTCCCAGAATGGAGGAACTGGCATGGGAAAAATCTGTCCCTGCTTGCTGTAGGATAGTAGGAATATTTGGCACATGTATCTGCATTCTAGTTCCACTCAGTAAACCAACGACTGCAAAAAGCTTTGCAAATGAGCAGATTCAGTCTTAAAACATCCCTGCAGGATGACTGAGAAGTATGATCCACTTTCAGACATGGGAAACAAATATAACAGGCTACACAACCTATGACTTGTCCCAGAACAGTGGCAAAGCTGGGATGTGGTCTAACGTCCAAGTAAACTGTGAGTTATGACTGAGATTTTTCAGTATACGTGTGTTTTAGAAGCTCGTTAAGTAGCAAATGCAGATAAATAGTACTGCTTAATACTTGAGTTAGAAGCATAGGTGAAATACAATGTTTGCTTTACAGGTTTGAATAGTCTGCTGGTCTAACTTACCCTTAATGAATGTTAATTACATTGTTCTATTTGAATTAAATGACTTTGTAGTAGAATTGGTAAAATAATGAGCTATATAGGAATTACACTCTTATGAAAGATCTGTGCTTAAAGGTTGCAAAAACATTAATTTTCTTATATTTATTAACAGCTGTTTAACGATTTCCAAGCACGATGGCAGGATAGTGGGCATCATTTCATCAAATGGTATTGTCTCACCAACTTCTACAAGCTATTGTCATTATCTTGTGAGCAGTATTCAGTATTTGAAGAAAAAACAAATATTGTCAGCTTTGTGAGAAGGTTCTGCTCTGACTTGGGATTTTTTCTTTCTTGCTATGAAAGATGTGGAAAGGCTATTACTGAAAAAATCAAGCTTATTCCCTGCTTTTAGGTCTAACTACTCAGTTCTGGAGGCAAAGGAGCTCTTAATGAGCTCAGTTATCCAGCCTTAAAAGAACTGGTTAATTGTCCTGAAAGAAGAAAATATTCTCTATTTTTTTCTCAATGTTTGTATTCAGAGACTGAGGGATATACAATAAATGAAACCTACGTAGATGAAAGATACACTCAGAATCTCACTTTACTATCTTTTTTCCAATAGAGCCTAGCCTGCAGAACAAATACAGCCTGTGTGAGGCCAAGACAGCTAAAATTTGCCCAGGCTACTTGGCATTTTAAAAGATGTGGGCTTTTGTAAAATTTATCCAACAGGCTTGAATCAAAAACCAATATCTGTGAATGCTTTCTAGACCTTTATGTGACAATAACTATATATAGTAAATTATATTAAACTGTATTTAGGATTGTGTTAAGATTTACTTGCTTTGCTAAAATCTTAGGCTAATCTTTAGGAAAAAAACCCAAAACCATCAAGCCAACAAAAATCACCAGCCTCCCTTAATTTTAAAGTCTATTTCACTTCAGCCTTCAACAGCACAATATCCAATAATATTAAAATATATTACTAGAGATATTTTAAGTGTAAAGCTATATCTGACTGAGAAAAAAACAAACTTCTGTTTCCCTTGAAGAGAAGAAGGAACTAGTTGTAAATATATCTATGAAGCAAACATGGAGTTATTCAACTCATACATAATTTATAGTTAAGAATCAATATTATAGTATACTTGTCACCCCATTGAAACAGTAACAAGTATGTGCTTGAAGACAGTGTGGGAAAGTAATAGCCCCTCACACATCCAAAGCAGGCATATTAATATTCTTCCAAATGCCTAGGAGGCTGGCAAATGCAGGCTCCATGGAGGGAAGCAGAAGGGAGAGAAAGTTGCATGTTATAAGATAAAAATAAATGAACAATCCCAATAGCTTTCATTCTTCTTAGAGTCTGGCACTATAATGGTCTGATTCTTAGTAACAGCATCAGCTGAGCAGATAGCTGGATGTAAAAGCAAAAACTGTTTCCTAAATTAAACCAGGCCGATGAGAGTTCCTGATGTCTGTGGGAATGATGAAAAGTCTAATTCACTTCTACTAAGTGTTATAAGAGGAATAAAGGCACATGTTATATAATTCTTTCTTCCTGTTTGAGGGCTCAAAATGGGATTAGTGAGATAGAAGTGATCCCTGGAAGACATTGCCCTGTAAAGCAAAAATGCATAAATTATGCTGAGGAGTGTAATTAAAATCTCATTTGCACTAAGGCCCTATTTCATCATGGTTTAAACAGAGGCTGAGAACAAAAGTGATTACTAAGTCAGTCACTAAAGGCAGATTATTACAGAACTGGAACCCCAATCTGGAAAAAAATATACTGAAACTACATTGGAATTGACACATCATTGAAATCAGATTTTGAGCACTGCTGAGCCAGTAGTGACATGACTAACGAAATATGTAAAAGCTAATATTAATGCAGAATTTAATATTCAAGGGGGGGCCTGTGGATTTTGTTTGGGTTTGGTCTTTTTTAATCTCATATGTTGTGCTGCCACATTCTCTAGAGAAACCATCATCTCTATTCACAATTACAGTCATGGGTTGGACTTCCATTCATCATGTCTTCTGTTGCTACTTTTTTTCATTGAATTTAAGGGAAACCTAAATGACTGGCTTACTCTGGTTGAATAAATGCCTAGATGACTAAAGTTAAGTGAAATGAACTCCAACCAAGGTGTTTGCAATTCTGCTTTAATTACTTCAAAAAAGCAGTCAATAGAATTTCTAGCCTATAGAGGCTGGCACTCCACCCAAATTACGGTCTACTGAAATTAAGTGTTGATGGCAAAGTTGAAAATGCCAGTGACCCCGCTGAAAGAATTAACCAGTTTTAACAACAAATTGATTGAGGCTGATGAAAAATTCTGAGCGCCTGGAAAAAAATAAAACATCAAAATAAGCAACATTTCAAATAAATCCAACACAAAATCTTATTGTACCATTGAAGAACAAGTTTTATTAAGTTCAGATAAACTCATCCTTTGTAACTCCAAGTGCTGGCTTCCAGCACTGCAAGAATATTGATCCACTTATTGATTTGTTACTAACCACTTTCTACCATCCTTTAAATTCTACCACTACTCCCTCATATTTAACTATGGTAGTTACCAGCTTTACAACCTGCTCTAGAAGCTTATTATTATAACCCTGTATAGACCAATTCTGAACCATTTTTGGTAACATAAGCCATTTTCAGTACTACAGCAGACTCATCTTCTTTAAAATTTTATAACATTCACATTGAGTAATAGTTATAAAAAAGAACAATACCCAGAATAACAAAAATACTGTAAATCTGGAGTTGCATATTTGATGCTTTTAACAGTTCTGATGTTCAGAAGATGGAGAGTTATATTTTAACTTATTTGTAATATTTTATAAATGGAAGAACTAAGGTTTCAAGTCAGTGTTAATAGAGTTGTCTGCACAGCTGCTGCACATTGCTCCAAAAATAAATAGCATAATTTTTCCAAAGCATCAGATTTTCCATTATCAATAATAACATATACTCATTTTAATATCATTCTCTCAATACTAAGCTACTGAAAAAAAAAAAAACAATGAAAAAAAAAAACCAATGATGGGAAAAGCTAGTCAATTCTTAGGCTGTGGTGTTAGCTAAGGTTTAAAAAATAAAAATTCATAACATTTTACATAATCATATAATTTGGAAGTGGCAATATTTAATTCATTTATTGCTGAAGATGATGCATCCATCTATCAGCTTAATATTTGACATCATGAAGATGCAACAGATTTCAATTCAAATTCTGATGACATTTGTTGTCTTCTCTACTTTGATATAATATGTATATAAAAAATATTCAATATAATATATTATATTTCTGTCCCACCAGTAACTTATATCCTGGCCTGGATGCATCATCTCACACATGCTAGGAAAATATTTTTTGTTTATACTCAAGCAGCACATGACCCCCATAGGTGGAAATAGTTACTAATACTTGAGTTTGAGTGTCAACTCCTTAGATTGTGTAACAGGAAGTAAACTGATCTGGATTATGTTTCTAAGAGCATATGACAGGAAATACATAACAGGCCAAGGTTAGAATATAACTCCAGACTGCAAAAGCTTAGACAGGGCTCACATTTCATTTATTCCTGCCAGTTTGGAAATCGTTACTAACTTAAGAAATACTTTTTATAGCACTAAAATGGAAAAAGTTAGGAACTTCTGATGACATAGAGACTTTAAGATTTGCGAACTGGGAAATCTAACAAATTATGAACTATCTGTTAGTAAAGCCACAGTTAATTATGTATTACATAGGCAATTACACAAATAAGGCAAAAAGAAAATGAGCAGAAGCAGCGAAACTAACAATAAAGAAAATAGTTTTTGAAAGAAATTACTTGGGAACCACTGTATCTTGGAAAAAACAGAATAGTTTCTGCAATTGTAGGTATCCAGTCTAAAAAACTCCCTGCAATTTAGGTCATAAGTAAGAAGCTATTCAGTTAATGCAGGTTCAAAAAGCTGTGTGAAAGTAGACAAAGTAAGCCGTCTATTTGTATGAAGTAAAATTAAAAACATACAGATAATTCAAACTGAAAAATCCAATCAGTACATCTGTGTTCATAAAGGCTTGATATGTGAGCTCTTTCTGCCAGTGAAAGTTAAAATGAGAGCCAGTGATTCCAAGCACAATATAGTCAAAAGAGAAATCAATCCAGAGGTTCTTGCATAATTACTAAAACATACTAGGTCAGAAGAAGGAGAGGAAGGGAAGGGAAGGGAAGGGAAGGGAAGGGAAGGGAAGGGAAGGGAAGGGAAGGGAAGGGAAGGGAAGGG